>VDFB02049782.1:0-26770 GCA_007258455.2 Sequoia sempervirens
TATGTTTGTTTCAATTGGTCACATTTGATCCTTAGGACTAAGCATGGAGCTAAAATGAAATTATCTAAACCTCTACATTTGTAACATATGGCCGATGAAGCCATGATCAACTTTGAGGCTGCTCATACATCTTTCACCAAAGAGGAAATGTAAATTGTATTGAGCTACTAGAAGATGAAAAAGTGACCAGAGACTAGATGGATGTAGAGGAGGTCCTCTTAAGAAAATATATAGACATTGATCCTTTCAGCATCTATCATGCCATCAAGTTGGTGACCTATTTCATCTATGATAAAATTCAAGTGCTTCCAAAAGTCATGAAAGAACTCGAGACCGATCAAGCCTAAGAGCTTTGAACATTGGAATTTGATGGAGTAATATGCAAATTTTGTGTAGGAGCTAAGATATGTTTGACATCCCCATTCAATAAGAAGACACGTTGGTCCTTCCTCTTCCAATTTTCTTGTTCAAACAATGAATCTAAATATGAAGGCTTAGTGCAAGGTCTAAGCCTTGTAGAGCAGATGGGCATCAAAAAAATAATGGTGTTTAGAGAATTTAAACTAGTGGTCAATCAAGTCTAAGGGATTTCCATAGCCAAGAATTCCCACATGAGATCCTATAGACATAGAGTGTGAGACTTGATCGAGGGATTTGAAGCCTTCAATATCTAGATAGTTCCCAAAGACCAAAATACAAAGGCAGATCACCTAGTAGCAATCGGATCTCAATTTAATCCTATTTCTGACCTAATTCATAACATACACTCTATATGAGTGATCCTATGATTGGAATCTGAGATAATGATTAGAGTTGGAAAGTGTTCAAAAGTGATGAACAAATCACCTCATTCATCTAATAATTAGGAGAGTTCTTCGAGCAACTCCAATTGAAGATTACTGAGGCCTACGATGGGAAAATCATTTAGTTGAGGTCCAACAAGCTTCCCAAGGGATTGGTCAGTCTCAAAAACTTGTTTGGTTAAGATGATGCAAGGAATGACAAGGGGAAGTTTGTAGTGGACAAAAGAGACTATGCAAGCCTTTAGGTTGGAGACAAAAGGAAACTCAAGGTCAAAAAAGATGTCCCACATCATGATAAAGAAAAAATCATTAACTTCTATGAGAAATACGAAGTAATGGCTTGGTCATATGATGACCTCAAGGGATATGATCCTAAAATCATTTAGCATATTATAGAGCTAATGAAAGAAGAAAAACTTTTCCACCAAAAGGAAAGTCCAGTAAATCCTAAAATTGAGGCACTGATGGCACAAGAGATAACAAAGAAAATCTAGTCCCAAATCATCTTCATGATCAAACACAACACATGGGTATCCAACCTAGTTCCATTTTGAAAGAACATCCACCTATGTGTTGACTTTCTGGACCTAAACAACATCCTTAAAGGACCACTACTTGTTTCATTCTATGGTGTTAATCTTGCAAACATTGGTAGGATCATAAATGATTTCTTTGTTGGAAAGTTTCTTCGGTTGTAACTAGATCTAGGTCAAAGAAGAGGACCAAGAAAAAACAATGTTTACTATCAAGTGGGGAAATTTTGCATATCCAAAAATTAATTTTAGCCTCTCAAATGGGGGAGCCACTTCCAATGGGAAATGTATATTTCTTTCAAATAATTGATCAACAAGATTATCTTAACCTATTTGGATGATTTCATTGTATTCTCTAAATCTAAGGATGATCATTTTGATCACCTAGAAATGGTTTTTCAAAAATGTTAGGAGTATGATATATCCTTGAGCCCAAAAAAATGTGTTTTCAAAGTGTGACAAGGTAGACAATTGGGACATGTAGTGTCCAAATATGGAATTGCAATTGATCTTGAGTAGGTGAAGTCAATCGGGGAACTTCCCCTACCAATCAACAAGAAATAAGTCCAGTATTTTTTGGGGAAGGTTAACTTTGTAAGAAAATTCATTTATGATTTTGTAGGACTAATTAGACCTATCACTCTAATGCTAAAAAAGGATTAATTATTCAAATGGACAAAGGAATCTAGAGAATCCTTTGAGAAAGTTAAGGATGTTATTTCTTTAGCTTCTATGTTGGTCAATCTAGACCTATCAAAGGACTTTATAATGGATGTAGTTAGTAGCAAATACAATAGCGCTACTATGCTAACTCAAAAGGATGATGAATGAAGGGGAGAAAATATGATAAAATTTCATTCATAGACCTTGAAGGTTTATGAGACAAACTACAACTTTGTCGAGAGGAAAGCATTTGTGATTGTTAAGCGACTCAAGAAGTTTTGAAACCTTGTATCTTGAAAAAAGGTGGTTGTTTATGTTGCACATTCTAGTGTGCATGAATATAACATGGAAGGAGAGATCACTAAAAAATGGGCCAATTGGATCACTAAGATCCTTGAATATTACATTAAGGTAAAGCCTACAAAGACCGTCTAAGAAAGAGGACTATGAAAATATTTGGCATGCAATGAGGAAATGGAAGTTGAAGAGGAGAAACTAAAGCTAGTTCTAAAAAATGAACCCAAGTCTAAAGGTTGCTAGCTAACAGACAAAGTGAGATTCATGCACACTAGAAAACATCCATTGGGCTTTCCTTCTTAGAAGAGAAGATTCTATAGACTACAGAACAATGAATATACACTCATTGAAAGGATCCTTTTCCAAAGGATCAAGTGAAGAAAATTCTTGATACTTTCCACAATAGTCCAGTAGGCAGATACTTCTCTATGAAAACCACAACCATAAAAATCATGTGTTCCATATACTTCTAGCCTACACTATTCAATGACTCATACTTTTTGGTTAAAGATTGGAAAGAATGCTAGTTCTTTAGAGGAAGAAGAAAGAATTTCATAATGCCTCTCAATTCAATAGTGGTTGATGAGCCCTTTGCACAATAGAGCCTTGATTTAATTAGGATGATAAATCCCACCTTTAGTGGTGGACACAAATGGATCCTCATGGCCATAGACTAATTCACCAAATGGATCGAGGCCATGCCCCTAAAGAATCCAATGGAGGCAATGATTGTGGACTTTCTTGAGGGGCTAGTAATGAGATTCGACCTACCAAATACCATCATATCTAACAATGCTAAGGATTTCTTGGGTTCTAAGGTATGCCAATTTTCACTCATGCATGGGATTTTCTTAAAAAAAATGATCAAATTATTACCCATAAGGGAATGGCCTCGCCAAGTCGACAAATAATTTTTTTTCTAACTCACTAAAATAATTGTGTTAGAACACTAGAAGGAGTTGCACAAGAACGTTTAGGAAACACTCTGGGAATACCGCATAACCCCTAAACATTTTCTCAACACCTTGTCATGCGAGCTAGTGTATGGGAAAGAAGTGTTATTTCCCATCTCCCTAGAGATTCCTATACAACTGCTCAAATCCATGGAAGTTGAAGAAAATGGAGCCATGGAGGGTCATTTGGATGAGTTGTTGGAAGTACAGGAAAAAATAGAAAAGGCCCTAATAGCCATGTCCAATAAACAATAGGTGGTGAAGAGATGGTTTGAAAAAAAGGCCTCAGATTAGGGTCTAAAATGTGGAGACCTAGTATTAAAATTCAATGAAAAGGCCCCAAAGCCTAGCCAACATGGAAATTTTGATAGTCTATGGGAGGCCCTATTAGAATAATTCAATGCAAGAAAATAATGCATTTGAATTAGAAAATATAGAGAAGGAAGCACTAGGGATTATAGTTAGCGAAATCCACCTCAAATTGTTTAATTAAGCTTCATTATTATTTTACAAGTGTAAATATGTAAGTATTGTAATTATGTTTCTTTCATTTTTATTGCCAGTCAGTCTTTCCAAACTTATTAGCAACCCATGAAGGAATTTTTTTTTAAATAAACCCATATATCTAGAAAATTAAATATGAACCCATGTACGAAATTGAAAAAGGTACTCAAGAAATGAAGAAAAGGGAACCCATAGTGTAGAATTACAAGAGGCAATAGAGACAAAAAATTTAGTAAAAGCTATATATTCATTATATACAAAATTATATGCTTCAATAATACACTTCCAAAATGGCTCTAAGGACATACTTTTAAAGTATATCTATATAAGTTATGTAGTTCTTTTTCATAGATATGTATGTAGAAAGCCCTTTTAAGGTGTATATACAAAAAATAGGTTGATTTTTAAAACATATAAAAGTGTTGGGTCTTAAGGGGAAACAACTATAGGAGCATCATTGGATACAACATTTAGAACATCATCATCAACAAGGGAATTAGGAACAACAATATGAGCACTAGGAGAAACAAGAGCATCAATAGCAGCAACAACCAGTGGTGGGGGATATACCAAGTCCCTGAAGTTGGTGTACCACTCTACATCATAGAAAAGCACCACATTATAGTAGTGCAACAAGAAGTGACATGAACGAGTGACTCTTTGTCAATGCTCTTTGTGTATAATATTTTGAGTGTTGGTAAAAGAATCATCTACTTAGGAACCTATATATCAAGCAAAGACACAACAAAGTGAGAGAAGACATCAGTCTTGACCCTATATTTATCGTCATACTCTACATAGTCCCAACCTAACACCCACCTCATTTCTATAATAGCCAATGAATTAATGTTCTTTGTCATTCTTTTCAAGTTCCTATTCAAGATTTCACCTAATAAGGCCATCGACGACTTATTGCTAACCAACCTAATTGGAGTATTCATGATGCTAGTTCTACTCAAATGCAAGTAATGTTCATTCTACCCAACTACCTAATACTAATTATTCCCAATTACTAAGTGTGATTTTTTTGTTGCCTAAGGGCCTATTTATAAAAATATTTGAGGTATTTTTATGCCATAAGCATGATGATAATTGAGTACTAACTAAAAAATCCCACCTAGAGCTTGCTCGAATTTGTCACCCAGTTGCCCCTGCCATGTACAAATTGTTGCATGCAAAATTAGGAAGAGGTAATTAAGTAACACAAATTGCTGGTAGTCCTCAGTGGTAGTCTACATGGCCAAATGTTGATGTGTCACACTGCAAGTATTTTTCAAACTCCAAGGATGAACTAAAATCTTTTCAAGTACACATTGCACTTTTGGCTTAATTATTCTCTTTGATATATTAATTGTTGAAGCATGCAAAATCTTATTATCATGTTGTAAGACATCATTACTAAATTTCATTTTGAATTACTATATTTTCAAAATAGCAAGAAATTCATTTCACACAAGCAAAGGAGCAAGCAGTACATGCTAAACATCATGCAGAAAGGAAACTATTGTTACCACTCTAGGCTAGGAAATAGCTAAGTATTGCATGTAAAAGGCTAACATTGTAAAAGCTTCTTGAGTATGCTATCCAATGCAAAGAGTTTCAAGTGAATAATTTATAAGGAACACCAGTGAATCGCAACAAGTTTGATTATCACATAAATATATAACATAAGGAAAATGGCCCAAAATTCGTAGACAAAAGCATAAGGAGAGCCAACACAAAGCTTGTTTGATGCCATGCATGTGACACCCATGGCCAATACTTTGGGTGATACCTCTTATGCTTCATTTGGGATATTAGAGAAGCTATAGTGGATTCACATGCAGGCCACTGAAAAGAAAAAGTTCTCATAGGGACCAAATATAAATAAAGGAAGAATGGGATAACTTTCATGATCATGTCCATGGAAAGAACCCTTAAACTCTTAGGGAGGTGGCCTATAATAGAATGAAGAAGAATAATGACCCGGATTCTTCGACGTACAAGAAATGGTTCAATGGGCTTCCATAGTATATGGTCCCTTTAGTGCATTATTGATCAGAAGTAGTCAACAAGGGAATTTAGCATTTTAACCCAGATACCATCACCATTGAGGGATTGGAGCAGAGAATTAACATGAGTGTAGAAGGTATCTAGAGCATGTTATGCATCCTTGTAAAAAATAATAAAGTGGAAAAGATGAAGTCATTCACTCCAAAAAAAAGGAGACAAATATTAGAGGGGTAGACATGGGTATACGAAGGATCATCATGGAAAAAACAAACCCTTAATTGGAAAAAATTTAGAAAAATCAGAGTTAGGCAACTAGACGTAAAAGTTTGAAAAAGTTATCTATATTATTTCAAAAATATGTGAAAATGGAATCTATAGAAAATTGAATGTATTTTCTAAAATACTAGGTTTATTTAGAAAGAAAAAAAATCTATTTGGTGAAAATTTGAAATTTCAATGTAGTAGTACTTAAATTTCAGGGAAAAAATAAGAAGTGTCTGTCTAACCACCCTAACCATAATAATTTAATGATAATATCTTTTTATAAGATTTTAGACATAACTAGAGGACTCATTTTTAGATGTGATGCATATTTTTTTGTAATTTTTTTCAAAGTAAATAATGAATTATAAACTTTTTCTTACAACTTTTAAAAAATATAAAAACTTGTATGTCTGACAACCTTAACTTGGTCAAAAATTCATGACTTTTTTTTTTCTTTTTTTAACCCTATAGTATGCGAAACATAGAATGTGACACATGTTTTGGATTCAAAAAATGAGTATGTGCAGGATCATCATGGAAAACATAGGCCCTTAAGTGGCAAAAATATCAAAAAATTAAAGTTAGGAAACTTGACATAAAAAATTGAATAAGTTGTCTATATTATCTCAAAAGTATGTAAGAATAGAATCTATAGCAAATTGAATTTAGTTTCTAAACTACTAGATTTTATTTTTATTTTTTTAAATCTATTTGGTGAAAATTTGAAATTTCAATGCACTAGTACTTCAATTTCAAGGAAAAAATATGAAGTAGGTGTCTATCTGACCACCCTAACCACAATAAAATGATAATATTTTTTTATAATTTTTTAGATATAAGTAGAGAACTCATGTCTGGATGTGACACATATCTTTTTGTAATTTTTTTCTTAGTAGATAATTAGTTATGTATTTTTTATTACAACTTTTAAAAAATATAAAAAATTCTATGTCTGACCACCTTAACTTGGAAAAAACTTCACCAAATTCATTTTTTTTTAATCCTATAGTATGTGAAGCATAGAATGTGATGCATGTTTTGGATTCAAAAAATGTGATACTTTTTGAAAGCTATAGATGCTTTTCAATCAGCCTATCAATCAAGACTTTAGTCGTAATTCAAATAGAAAATGAATAATAATTGTTTATTAAATTCAAAGTAAAGCATAATTTATATTGGTAGAAATTTGAGAATCTCCTTTAAAAACCCTTTTTATTTGATCAATTTTGGGTGAAAATAAAATTTTCAGCTACATACCCTACACATACCCATCATATTACCATTTTTTTTCCCATCATGATCCTACACATACCCAAATGTGATACTATTTGAAAGCTATACATGTTTTTCAATCTGCTTATTAATCAGGACTTTACTCATAATTCAAATAGAAAATGAATAATAATTATTTATTAAATTTAAAGTGAAGCATAATTTATATTGGTGGAGTGTATGTGTAGGATCATAATGGGCCAAAAAGTGGCAATATGATGGGTATGTGGCTGACGACTTTTTTTTACCCAATATTGATGAAACGAAAAGGGTTTTTAAAGGAGATTCTTAGCTTTCCCACAATATAAATTATGCTTTACTTTGAATTTAATAAGTAATTATTATTCATTTTCTATTCAAATTGTGACTAAAGTTCTAATTTATAGACTAATTGAAAAACATCTATAGCTTTCAAATAGTGTCACATTTTTTGAATCCAAAACATGCATGATATTATATGCTTTGAATACTATAGCATTAAAAAAAGAAAAATTGAATTTCATGAAGTTTTGACCAAGTTAAGGTGGTTAGACATACAAGATTTTTTATATTTTCTAAAATTTGTAATTAAAAATTTATAATTAATTATTTACTTGAAAAAAAAAACAAAAAAATATGCATCACATTGGGACATGAGTCTTCTACATATATCTAAAATATTATAAAACATTATCATTTTATTAATGTTAGGGTGGTGATCTTCCCTTCTTTTCTAAAGTAAGTACTATTGCGATGATATTTCAAATTTTCAAATAATTTGTTTTAAAAACCTAGTAGTTTAGAAACTAAAATTAAATTTGCTACAGATTCTATTCTTACATATTTTTGAAATAATATAGATAACTTATTCAAATTTTTACGTCAAGTTGCCTAACTCTAATTTTTCTATTTTTTTGCCACTTAAGGGCCTATTTTTTCCATGATGATCCTGCACATACCTTGGAAAGCTAAGAATATCCTTTAAAAACATTTTTCATTTCATCAATTTTGGGTAAAAAAAATTCATCAGCCACATACCCTACAAATATTAATCATATTGCCACTTTTTTGCCCATCATAATCCTGCATATACCCAGATCTTACTGTAGATTTTTATAACAAAGAAACTAAAAGGTCTAGGGAAGATCACAAAAAGCCACTGCAAATTACAACAATGTGCAATTATTTCCCTATTAACATGCAAGATGCCTTCTTGATGATGGCCTTTATTTATGACCTGAACTTTGATAGGTATGTTCACGAGTTTCAACTACGTTTGGGGTTTAAGTTGCATAGGAAACATTCCTTATTCTAGTATGAATTTGTAGAATTCATCATAGGGGAGATGTTGAGCCAAATAAAGGAACATAGAACACAAGAGAATTTTATATTTCCTTGTCTCCTTGCCCTTATGTTTTTACATCAGAAACTTGACTTCTTCAAAAAAACATGTGAGGTTGGCTATGTTCGATGAAAAGGGAATAAGGTGGTCATTTTCTATATGGACTACTCTCCTCTCCTCAAATTATGACTATTATGTATTTTAAAATTATTTCTTAACTTCAATTCTGCAAGAGTTGAGCAATGATGGTGGTCTTTAATGACTTTCTATTGACCAGATAGGGTGGATGTAGAGTTTCACTTTGAAATGTGATTTGTTTCCTAGAGAGAATTTCACATCCATTTATATATGTGGATTTAATGAGGAATCACTCCAAATTTTGACATGCATCACAAGCAAGGTGTTGGCCCTTGAAATCTTCTAACAAGTGTCAATTATCAACAATAATTTTTGTGGAGGAAAGGGTAAGAAAGGTTTCTTCTTCTGACCTTCGAATTTCAAGTCGGTGGTGATGATCAAGAAGTAGACACACAAGTTGCTTGAAGCTAAAGCTGGCTCATCTAGGGATAGAATGGATTTGAAAAAAATGGCAATACAACCCCAACAATGACTTACTAAATGTATTTTTCAAGGTAATGCACAGTCATCGACCTTACTAGGAAAAATGAGGTAAGCCACTAAAGGATCAGGATGATCTATTGATAGACTTGGTTCACATTCTTACAGAGGATATTAGGCCTCCATGGCTTAATTTCTACTTCCCTTTGGTGAAGTATAATGAGAAGTTCCAAATGGGGACAACCCTTCACAATGATATGGTAAAAAAAATTAACTAGAGTGAGGAAAGGATTAGGGATTTTTGGATTTAGCAACAAGAGATCCAACACCCTAATATCCCTTATCAACACATAAAGTTGGATGATATATTTGTTAAGTTATGGAAGAACAAGCATGAGGATAATGATGCTAGTGGTGATGAGGATGTGGACGCGGAGGAGGCTAGAAAATATACAAGGAAGGGGAAGGAATTGTAAATGACCTTAATGCAAAAAATTAAACAAGTAGTGGTGTAGCCTAAAACAACTACTTTGAAGTTGTGGGTGAATATATCACATTTGAGATCATCGTAGACACACACATGGGTTGTTAAAAAATCCCAAAATTTCCCAACAATGACCGTCAAAGGTCATAGAGGTGGAAAACTCCCCACCAACCAAAAATCAATGCATAGATGCAACTCCAGAAGAAGGTTCACAAGAGCTCACAACGAGCTAGGGATCACAATCATTTGCACTACAAGCATCTTTCTCTCCCTCTTTTCTTCCTTCACAGTATTTGGTTCCTCTTGCTATCTCCACGCTGCCCCTCACTTCAAGTGTCGAACCATCATTTGTACTTCTACTACAATGGTCATGGGAGGTTTCTCTTAGTTCTCCCAAGTGGGAAAATTTTCCTTTACTCCTTTGCATACCTTTCCACCATTCGTTAGAGCCCAATCCATAACCTTCATTAATACCCCTCTTGCTAGTATTGTATCAGCCCCAACCCAATTTTCCCAACAGATGAAATGGCCATGAATCCACTACCATCCCTGCACCTAATGAGTCCTCCCGGGTGCTATCATAATAGTGGTTTACAATTCCTGAGAGGAATGAATTTTAGCTAAAATCACATATTTTTAGAAAATATAATGATTTAAGCCTTAAAAAGTTCCATTTTAAGGATTCCAATTGAAGAGAGTTAGATCAAATCACCTTAGATCAAACCCCCTTGGATAGAACCTCACTAGTTTTAAACCATACCTATAAATGTGTGTCCTTTACATCTATCAAAATGCTGATAAAAAATAACTTTTGATTTAGATTTGGGGGATCAAATGAATTCATTTAAAATTTATTTCAAATGATTATGGTATTCCTCAGAACAAGCTATCCAATGAATATAATTTTAATATGTTTTGGTTTTGTTATGTATTTGTTTTTTAAGTTTTATTAAACATAGGTTTTTCATCGAAAATGAATTTCTTTGTTCTTCACATGTGGAAAAATAGAAGAACATAAAAAAAAAATAAAATATGAGTGCACCAGATATTGAAGTCCTTGATCCAACAAAAATTAAATTAAATTTTGACATATTAAAAAAAAAGTTACACATTACACGGTCCCACTATGTCTGGTTGTAATTTGTTTGACATTGAAACTTGATTAAGGAAAAAATATTCAATAAAAAACTATCTAACCAAGTGGAAGCACTAGATATCAGAGTTACAAATCTAAATTTGAAAGAATTATAATTTTATCCTTCATGGAAAAAAAGTTATGCATTATACGGTGTGCGTCACTTTTTAAAAATGTTGTTTTCTGAAAAAAATCAATTTTTGTGGGAGATGGAAAAAGAAGTGCAATTTGATTCCAAAATTTTTGAAAAAACTAGTTTAGAATCTATAGAAAAAATCTGATGAGACTCTAGTTTGCACCATCTTCAAATTCCTCACAATTTAGTCGCTATAGGTGCCCGAATGTGAAGATTTAGTTAAAAATAATAATTTCAGTGTCCAGTTTGGCCAAAAATTGTAAACCACTATTATGGGATCACCTTCCCACTAGTTCACAAACCAAGCCTTGGAATATTCCCCCATTCTCTCCACTAACAGTCTCTCTTTTCAGGAAGAAATCACCCAAAACCACTACCCTGTCGTTCCCTTTTGTTCTTCCTCTTGGTGCACCCTTCGTAGGTGAACTCATTCAATCACCAACAATTTTTTTTGGAAGGTGATAAAAGGAAGCAAGCATGGGCTATCAGGATCTAGAAGCAAAAGGCCAAGGATACTAAAATTTTGGTTGAGCCAAAGGTGCAAACACGTTTTTAATGAGGCCCAACAATTGCTACATTTTGCAACCATACATCCAACCATCATCAAGCCTTGAGGAGAGATGCATCCCAAGGATTAAAATATCTATGCTATGGGACTTGATCTAAGAATAGCTTGACCACAAGATAAAGTTGAGATCATGGAGGAGACATGATGAGTGGTGACCACCAATTTCCTTCTGTCTGGTTGCTAGCTGAAGAAGAAGGAAGAAGAGCTCAAAAATATCAAGGAGAGAATTGAAGTCCTGCTGGTGAAGGACAAAGAAAAGGATGCAAAAATTGTGTGCTTGTCACAAGTGTAGATAGAGAAGGAAAAACTTTGGAAGGAATTTTCAAAGTTCCAAGCTCAATATTCTAACCTAGTCACTGAGTTGCAGTAGAAAAAAAAAGAATTACATGACTATTTGGCTTGGGTAAAAGAGGGGATGCAAAAATATAATGATGTGTTTCAACATCAACACACTCAATTAGAGAAATGAATGTAATAGAGGGAAATAGATTTATAGGGATGATAGGGTCAATTTGAGAAGGAAATATAGGGTGTGGAGCTTTCCCTCGAAAGGGAATTAGCAAACATAAGCCAGACCGAAGAAAGATGGCTTACCATTTTGAGAACCATACAAGAATAACTCCCCACTGTAGACAAGAGGATTACAAAATTGAAAGAATGTAGAAATTTCCATTTTGAAGAATACTCCCCAACCCCCTGTTTCCCAGATGAAACTCCTTCAAATAGCCCAACAACTATATATCTCATACTAGGAAAAGTTCAAGGCCTTCTAGATAACTCTTCAACTAACACTTTAGTTCATGGTAGAAACAACAAATTTAGGCATGGAACTTCATGGAAGGATTGACCAATTCCAACAATTCATCATGGAGAAGGTTCCTTGGGTGAAAATTTTGTTAGATAAGCTATACACAATTCCAAATGAGGACTTAGGAAGCATGTGGATGGGGGACCACAATTCAGTTGCCAAAACAATAGAGTTCATCCACTTCCATGCAACCATCCTCCATGCTATCGATTGCACTACCACACTCAGTGAACTATGAATAGCATGCGGGTAAAAATCTCCCAGGTAACTCAGATGGGCTTTCCCTCACCATTTCTTTCTAATGAATCAGTGGCCATAGTAGAGCAGATCACAACAAATATTGAGGAGAAGTAGGAAGACACATCTACCTTTTAGATCTTTAGTCACTCATTAGATAGCGCAATTGCTATTCCAACTCAAGTCTATGGCTAATATATCTATGATGTTGCCATACTAGGAAGTGATCAATTTGCATGAACCACAAAAGAATCTATGTGACATAGCGATGCCATTCATGGCCGAATGACTACCTCTACAAATTACTCTCTCCAAGGTTTGATTACATCACCAAATGGATAAGGCTTTGGTCTTCGAACTAGAATTTTTGGTTTCCTTGTTCCATAGGAGAAATGCCCCTAGTAGTCACCAAAAGTTGTGGTTATAAATTTCTTTGAGCTCCCTTCGAGTTGTTTGTATTTTTCTAAGTATAGCCCATGCCCCATACATTTGAATATCCTCAATCCCCTTTTTAAGAACTTCACCTGTTAGCGCCACATTTTCACCCAATGCTCTTCACAAGGATTCCCTCCTTTGTTTCTTCAACATGCCCCACCATGCTTCCACATGTGAACAACATGAGCATTTTAGCTTGTTGACATATGGCTTCTAGTGTTTTCATTGATGGAAACTAAAGTCATCCCCATGGTCCATAGTTCAGTATCTAGTTATAGTGATAGATAAAGTAAAATACTTTGTATCATTGGTAAAATACTTGAGGAAAAAGGTATCTAGTCAGATAGCTTCGCCAGATCATCATTTTACATTCTGGATCCCTGGAATTGCTTTATGAGCACATGGATTATCTTATTACTGAGTATTTTAGTGTTGCATTAGTTACAATATGAGTTTGGAGGTCTGGTAGGATACTTTCTATATATTTTTTTGTTGTAGCCAACTTAGTGAATGTGGCACATTGTGGATGTGTTAAGTGAAATAATCTAGATTTTTTCATGTTCAAATGTTTAATTATAGGTCCTATCCATGGACTAGTTGACTTGTTTGAATACACATCTAAATTATTCATGATTTCAGTAGACTAGTTGCAAATATTCTTAACTTTCATTGAGCCAACTTGTAGCGATTAAACCCTTAGTTGCAAATATATTTAGATGATTGATTACATAATTTTTTGGAATAAAAAAAAGGTGTATTGGTGAATGTTGTGAAAATCCAAGGAGTATTTGAGAAATATCATGCACAATTTGACTTGTGCACAAATATTTTGTGTGTGATCTTAAGCAAAGTAGAGCAAAAGTTTGATACCATTCAAAAGGAAAAAAGTTCATCATTCGAGCTTAACCAGAACTATAATCAAGCATTAGTAGATGATATCCATTTAGTTTATTTTATTTTTGGATCTAATCCAAATCAGTGTAAGGGAAGTGAACCTATCCTTTTGAGCAGTGAGCTCTAGGCAGTGAGCCTGAATGCAAATGCATTTCCATTTTGTAATATTTATTTTGGGTATACTTAGAACTTATTGTGGATTGGCCATCCACCATGGTTTTTCCCCTAACAGGGTTTCCACATAAAAATCCTTGTGTTATGGTTGTGTGGTTTCTTGTTTTCTATTTTTGCATATTACTTTTGATTAAATGATCTAAGTGGATTAAAGGTTAGAATAATAAAGTTAAATTTTGTAGAACACTGATTCACCCCCCCACTCCATGTAGCTTGTTTCTAACAATTATTACTAGATCTAGTTCCTTGAAATAATTCTAACAGCTTGCATCGATCTTGGAAAGTGTTGTCAATGGAAACAAGTAGTATTTAACAACTTATGGTGGCCTGGGATGATCTTGATTAGTAAAAATATGGGATTCAAGAACTGTAAGAAAATCTTGAGAATGTAGAAAAATTCATCCATTCATTGAAAGAAAATATCAATGAATCAAGTGAGAAAATAGTGGAATTATGTGGTCAACTCAAACAAAAGAGAAAAATAATGGAAGATGAACAACTCGATCAAGCTTTGAAAGAGAAAATAGAAGAATGTGAAATTTTTTTCCCAAGAGAGTGTTTCCTTGAAGCGTGAGATGAAATCTATCATGATAAGAATGACCAAGGCGATTGAGGATAGGAAGAAGAATGAAGAAAATATTGTACAATATTTGAAAGAAAATTTAGAACAATGCAGCCAACTATATAATGAATTGGAGCAATTTGAACACTGAAGGGAGCTTGAAAAGTAGCTTGATGATCTCATAAATGAACTTGATGCTGCAAATGAGTATAAGGAAAAATTCAAAGCAAGCTCAACAAAAATTGATGAAATAATCAAGGGATAGAGGACTGATGGTGACTGATGAGGTATTGGATATGAAGAAGGAGAAAGCTCTAGATCTAGACAAAGGAGCTCTGGAAAAAGGAATTTTGATCAAGGAAAATTCATACAACAAAATTAGATGAATGGACCCAGAAGAAATCTGATAAGACAACCTAATGCTAAAAGATTTAATGGCTATTATTATGCCTACAAAAAAATTGGTCATTTGGCTTCCCAATGTAGGAGTAGGGTGAATACAAGTGGACCGTCATTCTCAGGTCAGTGTTTTAATTGTTATAAGTATGGTCATAAGTCAAGTGAATGCAAAATTGTGACAAAATTTTTTCATAGAGATGTCAGATTATATGGATGAAATAGATTTGGACATATTGCTAACCAATGAAAATCAAGACAAAGTCAGTGGAACGACTGGCCTAGATAGAGAAGCATTGTGTGCTATTGCTACAACAAATTTGGTCACAGCTAGATTTTGTTGTTACAGAAGAGGTCCAATAAAATAGAACATGCAATTGGCTATTAAAGGAAAAGGGAAAGTCACTACTAATGAGATCAAGAAGCAAATGCAAAAGAAATGGGTGAAGAAGAATCCCTTTGTAGAAGGAAATGGATCCACACCAGAAGCTACTTCTGGTAATACCTCAAGAAATTAATTTTAGGTCTTCAACATAGGGGGAGTTGTTAAGGAAAAACCCTAAACCCCCCTACAAATGATTGGTACTGGAATACAGATGAGTCCAGTAAGAAATTTGATACTTCTCAAACATTGTGAAATGAATCTACAACATTAGTGAAGAATATTGGAGGTCCTCATAAGTATTATCTATCTCAAAACATAAAAGATAGTAAATCGGTTGAGTTAGGGCAAGGGCATATATTGCAAAAAATAAAGAGTTAGGTTCAAGGACAATAAAAGAATGGCTTCCACCCTCATTTTTCATATTGCATTTGAAGGAAAGAAGTTTGGAGAGCTCTAAGGTGATCATTGCAAAATTGAGAAGATATTCAAGCATAAAGGAGAATATGCAATCAAATTATATTTTGTCTCTAATAGGTATTTATTACAAAACTTGTAAATTTGTGTACTCACAATTATGTCTACACCTTTTATAGTTGAAGTTAAGGATAGGTTGCATCCAAAATTCAAATAGAATTTGTCTAAATCCATAGATACATAGCCATTAGGTGCCTTTTCATTAGTTCCATACAAATTTTTGCATATTGAAGATATTAGGGCAAATGTGCACACAAATATTGAAGATTTGGGTAGTTCACAGTTATTGGAATTGTATTCTCATCACATAGTTCAAGAAGATTATACTATGAAACTAGAATTCAAAACCCTAGAAGATAAGAAATTTGCACAATACACAAAATTCGTTATATTTGAAGAATATGGTGGGTTCAATATATACTAAGTCATGTCCATGATGAATTCATGTGGTTAGATGTGCCATTCAAAATCACCAAGGAAGCTATTTGTGTAGTTATAGGCTTAAATTCCACTATTAGACTTCAAGATTTGAAGTTGGGGAAGAATGATGAGGTTACTAAAGCGACTAGCTTGCATTAGGACAAAAGGGAAATGAAAATAGATCATATTTCTAAAGTTGATGTAAATTTTGCATCTATGGTTATAGGCTACAAGATTTACCACTCAATCCGGGAGAATTTTGTATCCCACAAAACCATCTATACAACATTGAAAGGATCAAACATAATGCAAATTATGATCTGTGTGAGTTGCTCAAAGCTCAAATATTGGAGAATCTGAGAAAAATAAAGGACAAGAATAATTTATTTAGATTTGGAAACCTATTAATCTATATATATTTCTACTTCTCGGGTGAGATACCAGGAGTTGGTAATGTTCAATGGTGTAATGAAATGTCGGTAGCTGTTCAGATCTAGGATACGTTATGTGGACTTGGTGATCGACAAAATTGCAACACAATCCTGTTGGTGCATTTTAAAAATTTCCAAAATTTGATGCACTCTAGAGAGATAATTCCTATTGCAATAGTGGAATAGTATAAAGACACTATATGCTTCATGATTGACATTGACTAGTGTCATATTGAAGTTGTTGATCCTATAACAATTTGGATCATGCCTATGGGCTATGAAGTACATGAATTTTTTTTGAGGATGTATGCAGAACATTTGATAAATTAGCCACTAGATCAAGGTGAAGAAAGGTTTGGCACATATTCAAAGAAAATATTACAAGTTCATTCAAATTTGTGAAAGCCCATGTCAATCAGAAAGGTAAGAAAAGAGACAAAAGCTTTTGCAGAGAGTATGGGTCTTCCTATGGAAAAATTGAAAGAAATAATAAGGCAAAGAAATGAAATTGAAGTAGCTAAGAAGAAAGAAAAGGTTGAATCTATTGGTCTAGGAACATCTTCTACTAACACTAGAACTACCAGTCTAAGTTCCCCTGCAACACAGTCAAATCAAGCTGAAGACTTTGAAAGAAGGAAGAAGAATAAAAGCGCAATAACTTACGAAGTTGTATCTATAGATGAAGATGAAGAAACTAACTTAGAAGAAGTAGTAAGAGAGATCAAGGCTACTAGGACTCATGTTGTCAAACTAAACAAGAGAAAACATTCTAGAAAAGGTGAAGAAGCAAAGAAAAAGGCCAAAGTTGATAATCCCAACATGTTTGTTAAGGAAGTTGAAAATGCAACAATAAAAGATGGAAATCTCATGCCACTTTATGACCTATATGAGACTTTTGATGAATCTGATGAGAAAATTCTTGAAGAAGATACAATAAATCACTTGAATGTTTTCAATAAAAATCTCGTTGAAATCATGTCTGGCTTGCCTACAAGCCTGTATAATGCTTTAGAATCTAGGAGAGAGAATTCCAGAATAAAGGAAGAAAATATGAGGAAAATATTTCTTGCCAATTTGTGCCCAAAAATGACAATTGAAGAAATGGATTTATTTCTTCAAAAGCTAAAAAGGAATTTAGAAGCAAGTCAATAGTAAATAAACTCATGATTGATAATATTGATGCTATTATCAGTGAAACTAAGGTAATTATAGAAGAATTCTTCTCAAAGGAAAAAGTAAGTATTGAGAAGATCAATATTGTACATGTTCAAGGCAATGAGGAAGAAAATGTGAAGGTAAATGAATCAAAAGAAAGGAATGTAAATGAGGAGAACACGAATGTTTCTGATCCTCTAGGATTTGAGGATATTCTGACTTCTTCCAATGTGGAAAACTCAAAGACACCTATGGTGACTAAGGTCCAGATTGAGGTGGTTGTTGAAGAAAAGGAGGTGCATCCTGAAGAATCTAAAATTCCTAAAGTCAATTTTGAAGTAGAATCCAAGATTGGAAAAGAAGAGAATTAGAAAATCAGAATAAAAGAGGTGAATGAATCTCTATTGAAGCAACAAGATGAGTCAAATCCTGAGTTAGATGAAAGTTCAATCAATCTATCTACTTTGTCTCCAATCTAGATGTTGAAAATTTCCAAAATTCCTCAGGCTGTAATACCCCTCATACTATTTAGATTTATTATTTTACGTGCTTTGCTTGGATACTGTGATGTTACTGTTATTGTTTGATATGGTTAGTTAGATGCTAGATGATGCTGTTATTTCATTTTGGACATGATGACTCTATATGACATTATGGTTGATTATATCAGTTGATTTTCCAAATTATGATTTAATGCAGTGATTTAAATTAATATGTTATGAGATGATTGTTAGTTAGAAATGTAATTCATTGATTATGTTATTATTGTTAAAATAGGTGTGACGAAGGACAATATAGCATCACTCGTTCGCGAGTGCCCTGTTATGTTGTGATTCCTTCTCACAATGCAGTATCTTGATTTAATGCTTTGATATATATGTATATATGCACATGTACACAACTTCGTTTGTATGCAGGATTGCAGGTATAAATCTCGATTCCACCTGCTTCGGCAGGACAGGGCGAGCACCAAATAACCCAACGGATAAATGTTGATACAGAGGTGACGATGAAGTCCTTCCATCCCATGATGTCAGATCGTCTCGTTTGTCTGGTATTGTTTATTTTCTGTAATTGTCGTCATTGTGGTTGTGTTGTGTATGTCGTACTTTATTAATGTGAGTGTTTAATAGGTGGTGATTTAGTTAATTGAATGTGGATAATAATTGGTTATTTTAATGTTGATTTATTTAAATGTTTTATTTAATTTTTATAAAGTCATGTGTATTAATTAAAATAATTAAAATACCTTTAATATTTAATTATTATTTAATCAAAACACATGACTTTATAAAAATTAAATAAAACATTTAAATAAATCAACATTAAAATAACCAATTATTATCCACATTCAATTAACTAAATCACCACCTTTTAAACACTCACATTAATAAAGTACGACATACACAACACAACCACAATGACGACAATTACAGAAAATAAACAATACCAGACAAACGAGACAATCTGACATCATGGGATGGAAGGACTTCATCGTCACCTCTGTATCAACATTTATCCATTGGGTTATTTGGTACTCACCCTGTCCTGCCGAAGCAGGTGGAATCGAGACTTATACCGCAATCCTGCATACAAACGAAGTTGTGTACATGTGCATATATACATATATATCAAAGCATTAAATCAAGATACTGCATTGTGAGAAGGAATCACAACATAACAGGGCACTCGCGAACGAGTGATGCTATATTGTCCTTCGTCACACCTATTTTAACAATAATAACATAATCAATGAATTACATTTCTAACTAACAATCATCTCATAACATATTAATTTAAATCACTGCATTAAATCATAATTTGGAAAATCAACTGATATAATCAACCATAATGTCATATAGAGTCATCATGTCCAAAATGAAATAACAGCATCATCTAGCATCTAACTAACCATATCAAACAATAACAGTAACATCACAGTATCCAAGCAAAGCACGTAAAATAATAAATCTAAATAGTATGAGGGGTATTACATCCTCCCCCCCTAGGATATGGCTTACTCCTGGAAGCCATTAAATAACAGAATAAAAAGAAAATTTAAGATTCTCAAATAAGGGAGACATCCTCCCATGACGCCAAGATCACAACGTTTAGGACACCATCGAACCCTTTCGAGTTCACTCACGAGCTCCTAAGCCAGAACCTCGTCCTCTACCAGAAGCCTCTGCACCTGCATCCTGGTACCCAGCCTGACGATTGTCGACAACGGAAAACACTCGATGAGATCTACCCGCATCTCCCACTGTCGGCTCAGAAACTGCAGGTCTCTGATTAAATCCAGAAGTGCCCTTCTGTGGACACACTCTAGCGATATGCCCTTGTTGCCCACATGAGTAGCAACCAGTACCTCGGCCAAATCCTCTACCCTCGGATGGAGCATTGGATTGTTGAAAGCTTGCTCGACTCGGCACTGACTGAAAACTAGGTGCAGGCTGTGCAAAACGTTCCTGTCGAATTTGGTGCCTGATCCTGTTCCGATCCTTATGAAACTGCGAATTGCCACCTTGCTGAGATTGAAAGTTTTCATGCTTCGGCTGCGATTGTTGTTGTTGATGCTGCTGCTGCTGACGTTGCTGACCCCCTTTAGAAGGTGGGTTCATGTTCCTAGAAGCTCCTGCTCCCTGCGACTGACCTCCATGAGTAACATAACCAGGTGTGGGCGTGCTACCAATCTGTACTCCGATGTGACCACCCAAAGCCATGGCCAAATTCTCCTCCACTAAGCGAGCCTTCTCCACTGCCATCTCCATCGTCTTCAGCTCAAAGACTCGTACACCACCACTGATGCGGGCATTTAAGCCCCGAACAAAATGCTGCACTAACATGCCCTCATTGTGGCTAATCCCTGCATACTGCTTCAACTCATAGAAGCGTCTCTCATACTGCTCCACTGACATAGACAACTGCTTGAGATCGTGAAACTCGTCAGCCCTGCGTTTCCTCCAGTGATCTGAGAGGAAACGAGCTCTAAACCTATCTAGGAACAACTCCCAAGTAACCATATTGAGATCAAGATGCAGTTTCTGTTCCTCAAGGCACCACCAAGTAGACGCGAAGCCTCGCAAGTGCATCACTGCGCACCGAGCCTTGGTATTGCTACCATAGGGGTGCATGGCGAAGCAACGGTCTAAGTCAATTAACCAGGTCTCAGCCTCAAGACCTCCTCCTGAACCATCAAAAGTAGGAGGGTGTGCCCTCATCAGATCTCTCATATGGCCTGCTATGACTGCATCTGGAACCACATCTGTCTCCCTGCATCTCGGAGACCTCTCTCTCTCCCTCTCCACCTGGTGTACCTCATCTGGCCTAGGTCCCAATCGGTCAAGAATCTCTCCAAGTATATGCTGTATCTGACCGTCTAGACCAGGTTGTGCCGGATTCTGGCCACCTAGTGGAACACTATGAAGACTCTGTTGTTCCTCATGCTCAGAGCCATGGGAACTAGGAACTGAGGGGCTTCGCCGGTTTGCTCCACGTCCGGCACCACGGCCTCTTGCACGGCCACGTCCTCTACCTCAAGGCATAGTTCTGCGCCACAAGATAAAGTACAACATGAGCACAAGAGTTGCACAAACAGTAACCTAATGGACTACACTACCCAAAGACCCTAGCGTTTGCAACCTTGGCTCTGATACCAAGTTGTAACGCCCGTCGTGCAAACCCCAGAGAACAAACACATAATGCGAATAATTTTTTTTTTTAAATAATAAAAGTAACATGTAACAACATTAAACCATAAACACATAGCATAACACATAACATTAAAACACATGGTTCCCTGGGGCACGCGAGGTTACATTGCAACCACAAAACAATATAAAGATAATGAAACTAACATAACCATTTGATCTATGAAAACCATAAACAATGATACAACTGATAGTCATGATGCGAGTATGACAACATCGCACAATTACATCCATGGTAAATCTTTTAACAAGATCCAAATCAAACCTAACTATTACATCATTGAAATAATATTACATTACAATTTTCTTTGATACATGAATTACATTGAATTTCCCAACGTGGGGATTGATACAAGAATAATGAACATGAAGTACAACTGAACATTGGAACATCTGCACTGCGGAAAGCTGAGATGACAAGACGCTGATGGGGAACCCAACGGGTGCAGAGCACGTTCCACCCAACCATGTGAATTATGAAGTAACTCACCCCCTATGCTCAGAGGTGCCGAGGAAGTGAATCCGACCATGAATGTCAAACCGACTCAACAACAACATGATACATAACAAGTACAACTTACTTACAATGAACAACCATCAAATTTCACAAATCACATGACAAGATTTAAACCAAGAACTCATCACGAGAACATGAAGTACTGTCACTTAACAATTAAGATTCAAAACACAAGAATTCAAAGAAACATCATAAAGTGATAACATCCAGAAGAACCGAACCAACACCCAAAATACATATCCAAATAAATCAGACCCAATAAAAAGAATACGATTCCATCACAACTCTGAATCAACCATTCAATACACCATTCCAATAGGCAACAAGAACAAGTCAGACGGGTGTCAAACGGGGAGGGACATCGCATAGCTCACATGGGATCCCCTGGCTCTTCCCCCAACTGAGGCACCAGAACCCACCTATAGATTCCCTAACCCTAAAATCAGAACAACATAAAATAACAATATCCAGAGGCAATCAAGAAACAAGAACAACAAGGATGTCTAGCGGAGAGTGTCATCGCATAACTCTCATGGGATCCCCTGGCACTTCCTCCCAACCGAGGCGCCGGCACCCATCTATGGATCACCTGGCCCTTCCTCCTATTGAGGCGCCGGCACCATAGGGTAGCTAATGCGGAGCCGATAATCTCTCATGAAGACGAGACTACGACCTTGCCAACCACGGCCTACTTAGTCTATCACTAGTCTATGGTAGCCCTAATGCATAGACGAGGAATCCATTTTTCTTTATCTTGTATGTTTTACTACCCATCCCCCTAAATTCTATTTTTAGGTTATCACTTGTTTAACTACTCTTACGTGGGTTCCCCTGGAACTTCCTCTTACCTGAGGCGCCAACGCCCACGAAGAGCCACTCTCCCTATGACCCTTAACATAACTCCAAAACAGGCAAGGGTTGGACTAAACATAAAAGCATATTACCACAACATGAACACGTGAGGCATGAACCCTCTCACAACAATTCATAACCAAAGTTTAACCAACCGTTCAACCCTTCCTAACGTAAGACAATAACGCTCAAGAGCATAAACAAAAGGAAAATAACACTCAAAATGATGAGCCTCTGGAACAAGGTTTCACAGACTAAAACGGTTCCCACATCGACGAGTAAAGTTTACAATCATAAAAAGGAAAACAATGATAAGACCACATGATTTCATAGTTTGAGGAAAACGACTCACTCGATTGCATAATCAAAATCCCAATTTACTCAATTTCATAAAACATTCCTAATACATCCAAAATGCCAAAATAATCCAAAATTTAGTTATATATATTACATTTGATACAAAAATAATTTCCGCAATAACAAATTAAAACAGATACCAGTTCAAATTATTTGCTCAATCCATAAAATAAAATAATACCCTTTCTTTGCATAATAATCCAAATTAATCTTAAACTATAAAACAATAAAAAAAATTACCATATAAACTCACAAAAATATTAAATATAATACTCAGATTAAAATAAATTATAATCATTATTTTTAATAATATCATCAACTACAATTATAATATTTAAAAATGATATAATTTATAATCATTATATTTAATAATCAAATAAATCACCATTATAATATATAATAAAATAACCAAAGGAAATAAATAAATAAAAAATATATATATATATATATAAATTGAACAAAAAATAAATTAAATTAAATTTTAAATCACATACATCCCGGCCGTCGGCCCCAAGCACTGGCCGCGGCCGTGCCGTACGCAGCAGTCCTAATGACTGCTGCGCACTGCACAGCAGTCATTAAGACTGATGCGCAGCAGTTAGAGGGACTGCCGCAGCGGTACTGCCGCGGCAGTGGGGGTGACGGGTAGGTACGGCTTCGACCGTCCTTACCCCGAACCCCCAAACAACACTTTAAATTTTTTTATTTTTTATTTTTGTTTTTATTTTTTTTTAAAAACAAAATTTCATATATACATTTTATTTTTATATATATATATATATATATTTTAGTACGCCTTTCTGACGAAGTATGGCCTCGGCCGACGCACAGAATCTAACAAGTTAATAAGGTTTAAATATATATATATAATTTATATATGTTTATATATATATGTATATTTCTCAGAATCAGAATAAAATACAGTTGTTTATATATAAAAAGACTATATGCACACCATTAATTTAATTTTCTGTATAGAAAAGAAAGGAAGACAGATTCATCAAATATATAAAAAAAAAATACATATAAAAGATCATCACAAGAGAAACAAATTTCAGATTTATTTAAACATAAAGATTGATCTTTTCCTCGGTAAATCTAAGGGTGAGCACTTAAAATTTTACAGAGTTTCATCTCAGTTTGTTTACAACAGTATTTCTAATTTCCACATGGGTTTTCTTTTTAAGAAGGCCTATCAGTTTATTTATTTTCTAAACAAAACAAAAAAATTTATTCGAGATCCAATTTACAAATGAAACGACAACATGGTTTCACAATAATCTTTTCCTACTGGTTTGCTAACTGAGAATCATTAAATATCAGATGAAGGTTTTTTTCTTTTTTTTCTGTAAATAAAATCAATCATATATATTCATTTATTTACCTAATTTCTTTTAGAAACAGAAAGATGAATGAGACGAAACATTTGAAAACCTGGAGTCCTACGCTTATCCAAAATTCTGGTGATGCTCGTTGATTCTGATGCCCTCGAGGTGTTCCTTGATCGTGCCTCCGAATCTCCTCCACAGAACTTCACCTTCGAACTTGAATCCTATTTCGTTGTTCAGAAGACTCTCCAGAACATTCACCAGAAACAAATTGACAATCTCTCTTTAAAACTCTTCTCCCAATACAACAGAAGATTTCAATACCCTTCCTAAAATTTCAAAATACACAACCAATTTCATGCACAACTTCTGTAACCCCCAAATCTCTGTGTGTGTAAAAATCCCCCAAAAATTCATAATAATATAAAAATATATTGTCCCCTCTCCCAAAACTCTCAAAAATCCCAATTAAAAGAAAAATCCATCCTTTAAAACTAGCTTTTTCCCAACTCTTAATTCCTATTGGCTCATACAGTCTTTTTTAATCTTTTATTTGTTTTCTTCGAGTGCCCTGTTATGTTGTGATTCCTTCTCACAATGCAGTATCTTGATTTAATGCTTTGATATATATGTATATATGCACATGTACACAACTTCGTTTGTATGCAGGATTGCAGGTATAAGTCTCGATTCCACCTGCTTCGGCAGGACAGGGCGAGCACCAAATAACCCAACGGATAAATGTTGATACAAAGGTGACGATGAAGTCCTTCCGTCCCATGATGTCAGATCGTCTCGTTTGTCTGGTATTATTTATTTTCTGTAATTGTCGTCATTGTGGTTGTGTTGTGTATGTCGTATTTTATTAATGTGAGTGTTTAATCGGTGGTGATTTAGTGAATTGAATGTGGATAATAATTGGTTATTTTAATGTTGATTTATTTAAATGTTTTATTTAATTTTTATAAAGTCATGTGTTTTGATTAAATAATAATTAAATATTAAAGGTATTTTAATTATTTTAATTAATTATCAGGTGGGGATAATTATTAGAATAATTTATTTAATTAAATAGAAAATGTGTTGTGCAAGAAAGTGGTAAAATAGAAATTAAAGCAAGAAAACAAATAAAAGATTAAAAAAGACTGTATGAGCCAATAGGAATTAAGAGTTGGGAAAAAGCTAGTTTTAAAGGATGGATTTTTCTTTTAATTGGGATTTTTGAGAGTTTTGGGAGAAGGGACAATATATTTTTATATTATTATGAATTTTTGGGGGATTTTTACACACACAGAGATTTGGGGGTTACAGAAGTTGTGCATGAAATTGGTTGTGTATTTTGAAATTTTAGGAAGGGTATTGAAATCTTCTGTTGTATTGGGAGAAGAGTTTTAAAGAGAGATTGTCAATTTGTTTCTGGTGAATGTTCTGGAGAGTCTTCTGAACAACGAAATAGGATTCAAGTTCGAAGGTGAAGTTCTGTGGAGGAGATTCGGAGGAATGATCAAGGAACACCTCGAGGGCATCAGAATCAACGAGCATCACCAGAATTTTGGATAAGCGTAGGACTCTAGGTTTTCAAATGTTTCGTCTCATTCATCTTTTTGTTTCTAAAAGAAATTAGGTAAATAAATGAATATATATGATTGATTTTATTTACAGAAAAAAAAGAAAAAAACCTTCATCTGATATTTAATGATTCTCAGTTAGCAAACCAGTAGGAAAAGATTATTGTGAAACCATGTTGTAGTTTCATTTGTAAATTGGATCTCGAATAAAATTGTTTGTTTTGTTTAGAAAATAAATAAACTGATAGGCCTTCTTAAAAAGAAAACCCATGTGGAAATTAGAAATACTGTTGTAAACAAACTGAGATGAAACTCTGTAAAATTTTAAGTGCTCACCCTTAGATTTACCGAGGAAAAGATCAATCTTTATGTTTAAATAAATCTGAAATTTGTTTCTCTTGTGATGATCTTTTATATGTATTTTTTTTTTATATATTTGATGAATCTGTCTTCCTTTCTTTTCTATACAGAAAATTAAATTAATGGTGTGCATATAGTCTTTTTATATATAAACAACTGTATTTTATTCTGATTCTGAGAAATATACATATATATATATATAAACATATATAAATTATATATAT
>VDFB02049783.1:0-75760 GCA_007258455.2 Sequoia sempervirens
TTATTTTTTCCCTGAAATTTAAGTACTACTGCATTGAAATTTCAAATTTTCACCAAATAGATTTTTTTTCTTTAAATAAATATAGTAGTTTAGAAAACTACATTCATTTTTCTACAGATTCCATTCTTACATATTTTTGAAATAATATAGATAACTTGTTCAAATTTTTAGGTCTAGTTGTCTAACTCTGATTTTTTTGAATTTTTCGCCACTTAAGGGCCTGTTTTTTCCATGATGATCTTACATGTATACCCCTTAATATAAAACATATGGATATACCCTCAAGAAAAATTTCATGATAACATAAATGATAGAGGGATAATACATAAATTTATTTGAGAACCTATGAAATTATAAAATATGTGCATGAATATTAGTCAAATAATAAGACCTAAAATGAGCCATTAAGTAAGAATATCCAAGGTTAGGAGGGTATGGTAAGGATTTGCATCACTATGTAAAATTAATGTCTAACTAAACTATAGTGAAAAAAATAATTTTAATGCTAGGAATTAATATAAGAATGATAAAATTAAAATTGTATTGGATTCAAAATACTCTAAAAATTTGGATGATAGAGACCCTCTTGGCTCTGTTGGCACTACTTTGGCCGCTTAATGGACTTTTTTATCTTTGTAATTTTGGACTTCTGGGCTTGGCCCACGTGATCTATTAATTTTATGGGTGTTGCCCATGTCACTCTTGGGGTGTGCCTTTCTACCACCAACCCTTTTTTTGTGAATATGTATCTTTATATTTGAATTAATATTGATAGTTGCCTATTCATCAAAAAAATAATACTCTAAAAGTAGTGAAGTTATAACTATAAGATAATAAAATTAGGTAGAGGGAGCAAGATGAGTAGGAGTGAGAATTTGAATTTCGGGAGGGGTGTGTGTGCGGAAGAGGCTAAATCGAAGGATGACGACGAGCTGGATAAACTTCTTGGTCTGCATGAGTTCTTATTTTCCTCTATAGACCATTTCCCTATGGAATTTTCTTTGGTGTTTGGTGGATGGCGGGGTTTCCTTGGAGCAGGTGAGGCTTGGAGGTGGCCCCTATTCTTTTTCTAGCATGCTAAGGATTTTGTTCCTAGTTTGGTCGACTTTTTTTCCTGCTCAAGCCTGGTGTTTCCTTTTATGTGGTTGCATGGGGGTTCATTTTTTCCCGTTCTCTTGTTGTGGTAGTTTTTTGGCCTCTTTTGGGATGGCTATGTTGTCTTTGAGCCTCGCCTTCTAGTTCCTTTGGTGGTGGTTTTGATTTCTCAAGTTCCTTTTCATTGTGGACCTGTTCTTGTGGGATTGGCACTACTTTCTAGAGGGAGGGCTTCACCTTTTCTCTCTTATGTTTTAATTCCCTCTAGAGGTGTGGTAATGAACAAACAATTTTTGTTGTGCTATGAAGTTCTCTTGCACTCTTAGGGTTTTTCACCTAAAAGGAGAGAGATAGACCCCAAAAATTGAATTGGCTCACTCAAACTAAGGTATGTATGATGTGATAATGACTAAATTCAATGATATTAATGCAACTAATTAATAAAATTGATTTATTATGAATGAAAAACTAATGAAATATGCAATGTTTGAAAACACAGTGAGGTATGCAAAAATGAACTAAAAACATAAACAAATGCAACAGAATTGAATAAGGCTGGACAAAGTACACTTGGAAGTTGAATTCCAATCTTGGAAGGTTCTGGAAACTGGTAAAAATCATTGTTTATAACTAGTGGGACTCATTCGCCATTGATAGTGAATTGGTCCTCTTATTGGTAAAATGACCTAAAACTATTTTCTAACTGTTGGGAGCTGAATTCTAAAAAAATAAACCTTTTTTCCTAAAAGTGGGACTCATTTACCACTGATGGAAAATCATTCCTCCTCCAATATTCTACAAATTCAGGAGTCAAGTTTGTGGGTCTAGATCTGCACTTGTCTTCTTGTCAGGTTGATGGAGTCAAATCTACAGAAAACAAGTTGAATGTTGTCTCCAAGCTTGAATTAGGGTTAACTTGACTTGAATCACTTTGATGACTTGTTGACCACTTTTCAACACCTATTTCCTTACAAATATTCCTACAAGACCTGCAAACATACATGTCAAGAGGGGGAAAATGGTTAAGGGTTAGAGTATAGGTATTTGCCTTGGTCAAATCCCACTTTGGTAATTAAACCCTTGATAAAGAAATGAAATGAAATGAAGAATGAATGATGAATAAACAACATGCAAGTTTCCTAAACTCACAAAATCCTTGTTCTTTAAGTTTGAAGATATGTCAATGGCTTCTCCAAGATGCTTAATGATTGCTTGATTGAATGATGCTTTGATGCTTAAGTGGATGAATAAGATTGAATGCAAGGATGAATGCTTAAATGAATGGGGATTAAAATGGATGGAAAAACACTTATTTATACATGCTTATTCCCTAATTACCTAAAAATACATCACAGGCTGACATAAGGCCTTAATGAATAAAAACTCGAAAGAAATTTTGAATTGTGAGCCAAGAGGGACACATTCGCCACCCGTGGAAAATGGGTCCCACTCTAGGCTTGTAAGTGGGTGTCGGAAATTAAGTTGCTTTTAATGTTGTTTGTCAGGTTTGAATTCAAAAATACACTTAATTAAGGCCTATAAGTGCATAAAGGGGACAAATAAAGCATAAGAAAGGTGTAAATAGTGATAACAAGCCTAGAGAAGCGTGAAAGCTTGTTACAAGAATTTACAACACTTTGAAATAGGACTTGATAAGTGATAAAAAGGTGATTTTTATATGAATTATAATGGGAAATGTGTAGAAATGTGTTACAACACTTCACAACACCTTCACAAGACATCATAATTTGAATATTAAGGACCTAATGTGAATGCATAAGTTACATTGCAACATTAAATCAAAGAAAAATAGGTCAAGCATCACAGGAAAAAGACCTAAAAGACCATGAAAATTTCCAAGATCCATTTTTCTATGGTACATTTAGCCCCCACTTTAGTGAGAGGATGAACTTGCTTCAAACTCACTAAAGTAGCCATGCATATCGAGAAGGATCCAAATGCACTTATGCTAGCAAGATGGAATGACAACGATCAAGAGGGATGATCAAGACCCCAAGATGAAGATCCCATGGAAAAATAAACATAAGAACAAAGGAACACATGAGTGTGAAAGAGAAGGAGATAAGGAAGAGGAAAAGGAAAATTCAAATCAAGCTTCGATCGTTTGTCCAGCTAGTTGTGGATCAGATCTAGGTTGTTTGTCTCAAAAAGAAAGTGCATACTCACTCTAGGGTGACGAAAATCATGGCGGTCCATCGGGTGAGAAGGCCCAAAAGGTGAGAAACATATGCTTCGATGGTATGTACTCACAAACACATAGGTGGCTATGGGGAAATTTGTACCGCAGAATAGGCTTCCCGCTCAACCATATCAAAGTTATACCTCCTAATAACTTTAATAAGTTGCCACAAAGGAAAATGTCAATTTGTGCTTCATGAGACAAGCAAAGCTTCATATGCCTAGAACTCATGAACAAATGTGATGGTACCACAGTCATGCAAGTTGTGTTATGCAAGTTTTGTTATGCAAGTTGTGTTATGCAAGTTGGGTTATGCAAGTTGTGTTATGCAAGTTGCGTTATGCAAGTTGCGTTATGCAAGTTGTGTTATGCAAGTTGCGTTATGCAAGTTGTGTTATGCAAGTTGCGTTATGCAAGTTGCGTTATGCAAGTTGTGTTATGCAAGTTGCGTTATGCAAGTTGCGTTATGCAAGTTGCGTTATGCAAGTTGCGTTATGCAAGCTGCGTTATGCAAGCTGCATTATGCAAGCTGCGTTATGTAAGCTGCGTTATGCAAGTTGCGTTATGCAAGCTACGTTATGCAAGTTGCATTATGCAAGTTGCATTATGCAAGTTGCGTTATGCAGGCTGCGTTATGCAAGTTGCGTTATGCAAGGTGGCCATATGAATGCAAAAAAGTAAAGTGTAAAATAAATGCTCAAATGAGTCTTGTTAAGTTCATGCGAGGTCTATCACTTAGGGAAAATTGTGTCTAATGTCTCCAAGAGAGGACCAATCAAAGAATAGAATATTCACAACTCAGGTTATGTAGTGTGTCACATCAGACCACTAAGAGGAATGTAATATGCTAAGATAGATCACACTTATGAAGGACATCACACCCAATGTCATCCACAAGGTGAAAAAAGCATCATGTGAAGTAACAAGAATGCACTAAGAACCATGAATGTAAATGAATAATTCCAATGTATGCCCCCACTTTAAAGGAATTGCTACGTGCACTGTTTCGTAAGCAATTACTTTAAAGTAGAAAGGGAAAAATGAAAAAAGAAAACAAGACATGATAACCAACTTGGAAATCCCCGTGCCAAGTCATATGTTTCCGAGTAAGGCTACTTCATGTAAACAAAAAAGAAAACAAAAGAAAGGGGGGTTTCCCCTAGAAAGGAACACACCAAACACATAAGGGATCTATGGATTTGGGGTCAGTATATTTTTTGCTAGCAATGTTTTGATTAAATAGCTTGGAACTATCATCATTCCCCAAAACACATAGAACTAGAAGAATGACACAAAGAGAGAAAAAGTAAAGAAAAATAAAGTCCATTTTGGGTCAACATGGAAGAGACATTGCGGTCTCAATGCTTTGCATCATCTCTAAAAGGAAACACAAGCGAAAAGAAAAGGCGAAAGAAAATAAAAATCTTTTGGGTCAAAATGAAGGAGACATTTTTGTCTCAATGCCTTGTGTCATCCCCAAAAGGAAAAAACAAGAAAAAGATATTAAATTAAAAAGGAAAAGGGACCGTTTGGGTCAGCATGGAAGAGACATAGGGCATCTCAATGCTTTGCGTCATCGCTAAAAGGAAAACACAAAACAAGAGCGAAAGGAAAAAGTAATGTACGACATATAGAAGAATGGAGGAACAAATAGAGGAAGTGCACAAAGAGAGAGAACATCAAATGCACATTACGGGGGAACATGATACGCACATACAATCACACTAAAGAAAAAGAAAAATAAAAAGAAAAAGAAAAAGAAAAAGAAAAAGGAATATGTAAAAGGCTAGTTAACGTAGATGCAATTCAACCATCTAACAAGTCATTTACCTCCCAATCATGTTCAGTGTATTGCGAGGGTGGTTGACTATCCGAGGGGAGAATTGCAAGTGTCGAACTAGGGGAAGTGCTAGGTTCTTCACTTGGTGTAGAAGATTTATCATTTTTAAGCTTGCATGGTAGATGAAAATAAAGAATTTAGATTGTTATGCATGTCTTCATCTATTTTAGAGATCTCCTCCTCATCATCATCATCCAGATTAATCACAACTGGAGGACGAAGAATAATTTCCAATGAAGGATGTATCAGGAGTTGTGGCTATTGTATCAGATCATTTTGTTGTGATGGTTGTAATGTTGTTTCGTGTGGCGGGTCAAGAGGAGGAGGGTGATCAGTTATTGTTTCTGTTAAAGGTAGAGGTTGATTTTCCTTTTTTTCTTCCATTTGTCACTGACGAGCAAGGAGATGATGATGACACCTATGCTCCCTGGCACCATGGTTTTGTTTAATTCTATTTTGAAGTTGTTGAGGTGTAAGAGCAGGTTGATCCACCATAGGCTCCTTTTCTTCTCAAGGAGGAGGAATGGAAGGAACCAAAGGAGATGGGTCAATCACTTTCTCTTTGGCTTTATAAACTTGTTTAATGCGAGGAGCCATGATGGGGTTGGTTTCATTATCTCTTGGGAATTTATATGATGAAGGTGAAGTGTTTATTGTTGATTGTTTGTGAGGTTGCATTGTTTGTTCAGGGTCAGATTTAGTTTGAAGCATTATCTCATCAATGATAGTAGTAGCGGAAGTGGACAGGGACATGTGGCGAAGAGACAATTGGGTTATGCGTTTGGCTTTGAACTTTTGATAGGAAATGAAAAAGAAATCTTTGTGAGGGATGATGGGTTCCATAGGTTTAAGCCAAAAAGATTCTAAGGAAAAATTACCTTTAGAAGACAATGGATTAAATCCACTATGGTGTATGGTAACTATCTCATTGTCAAGTGGAAACTTCAAATATTTGTGAACAACTGAAGGGACAGCTTTCATCGAGCGAAGCCAAGGATGGCCTAGCTATAGATGAAACTGATCCAATTGTGGAATGATAGAAAATGTTACATCCAATGTCTTAGTTCCTATTTGTAATGGGAGTACGATCGATCCAATCATAGGGCACGCAAAACCAGTATGTGTTTTAATCCATGTAGTTGGTTTATCATAATCATCTTGATAAAGATCATGTAATACTAAAAATTCCTCCATGATCACATTCTCGCCATAGGTGGGATCTAATAATATCCCATTGGTGGGCTTATCATAGATGCGGTCGGCTATGTAAAGACGACCATCGGGAATCTTTTTAAGTATATCATGAGAAGAAAAAGTAATATCAAGAGATTTGTTAGTTGGGCCCTTACAGGGGATAACATCTATCGTACCCATGAGTTCATCCATAGGATTAACATGGGTAACATTTGGACTAAGATCATGTTGTTATGTATTTGTATCAATATTCATCACATGAGTGTTTGAAGGTTAACTAGCTTTGACAAATGAAACATTGTTTTTAGGCATGGGAATGGTAAAAATTTGTAAGTTCTAATTGGGGGGTGCAACAGACTTATTGCCTTGATCATTGACACCTACAATAGACAAATGGCCAGAATCATTGAGGTCTTGAACTAAGTGTTTGAGATGCTTACATTGTTCTGTGTCATGTCCATTTTGGCGATGAAAATGACAATAAGCATTTGGTTAAAGGTGGGGGGTAAAGGCTTGGTAGTATCAAGTGGTTTAATGGTAGGAAAATTGATCATCTATTGTTGTAGCAGTTGATTCATTTTGTTATGGAGAATATCGGGTAAGGTGGTAAATTGTCTCTTCGGGTCCCCATAGGTAAAGGGCACCACTGCTTTGATAGCGGCCACTTGATTAGGCACTAGTTGAATTGGTTGTGGGGGAGGCAGATTGAACTGTAAGAAGCCTCTATTTGTTTTTCAAAAAAATTGCACATTGTTTGGGTTGCTTTGGTCAGACTTCTCAACTCGGCTAGAAGTGGACTTTGAATCACAACTAGTAACTAAGTTGTGATAGTCACAAAGGGTTGTGCATAAATGCATGAATGAAGGAAAATTCATCATGGTCAACTTATCCTAAAAGTGTGTGTGCAATTTTTTGATAAACATCTTTTGGAGATGTGAATCAAGAATCTTGATATTGACTTGAGCATACAATGACTAATAACATGAAATGAAATCAGTTACTTTTTCATCTGCATTTTTTTTACATCTCATTAAATCAGCCATTGTCTTTTTGGGAGTCATATGGACTTGAAAATGACTTATAAAGGAATCAACAAGTTCATTAAATGATCGAATGGAATGATTGGGTAATTTTGAAAACCACTCCAAGGTAGTGTCTTTTAAGGTCCTGGGAAACAGCTTAGCTAACAGTTTATCATAAAGGACAAAATCACTAGACACAAGGATGTATAGGCATTGACATGATTAGTAGGGTCTCCTTTACCTCTGTACTTCTCAAACTTAGGCATCTCAATTCCTCATGGCATCGGTGTTCATAAAATTTCCAAAGATAAGGGGCTACTACGAACATAGTATGTGGGTGGAGCATTTTGACTTTGGCTTATGGTGGATATTTGTTGTTGCATAGAGGAAATAGTGGTAAAGAGTTGTGTAATGAGGGGGTCGGTGTAAGTGGTATGAAGTGGAAGAGAGAATGGGGATGGAGTGTATGTAATGTTAGGAGAAGTAAAGGGAACACTAAGAGGGGTGAAGGTGGTGGAGGATGGAACATTCGATGCCACAAAAGAACTAGGAATGCTAGTTAGAATAGTGAAAGAAAGAGTCACATGACTAACCTATTGCATGGTTTTTGTTACTTGAGGAGTGGTATAGGTGGGTATGGATGCTATGGTTGAAGGAGGAGGAATGTGAGATCCTCCTTGGCTAACCACAGTGTTTGCTGGTTGGGAAGTGGAAGGAACACGTTTGTTGTATATCTCAGCAATTCTTTTCAAAACTTTTAAGCCATCATCACCTTCAATCAAGAAATGAAGTTTTTCTATGGCGAGTATGGAAGTGGTGGAAATGTTTTCAAGACATAAATCTTGTTGAAACTGTGCAAAATCCTCATGAATAATAACGACTTTATCTTGCAGAATTTGATAGGTTTGTGTGTTAACATGCATTGTATGTGAAGATAAAGGTGTATTAGTGGTAGTATCCATGCCTAATGTAACATTTTCCATACCAAGAGTAGGAGCTCAAGACAACCCAAGGTCCAAAACGAGTGTGTTATTGTGGGAGGCCATGAGTTGGGAACTTCTTCTCACTAAAGTATTATCAATAGGGCACCCAACACTCATACAAATACCACAAGAGGTGGGGGGTGCAAATGCAATGCAATCTAGGAGTGAAATACAAAAAATACAAATTTTGTAAACTAGAACAGAAAAGCAACAACAAAAAATTGAAATGCAGTAAATGCCCAAAATGTTTGAAAATGCAATTCAAAATGTGTAGCTAGATTGATTCACCCAGGGTGGTGAAAGAGTCCAGGGATGAGATTTTTTTGTGTTTTTCAAAAAATTTAAAGTGATTTTTATGTGTTTCAGATGCAAAATGAAGATGCAGGTGCAGAATGTCATATTTTGTAATGTTTTGGGATGCAAAAATGAAATCTATATGAGATATTCACTAATGCAAGTTTATAATTCCTAGGATGCAAAAACAATGCAAAAAGCTAATGCAAAGACTAATGCTATGAGTCCTAGGATGTAAATTCAATGCAAATCATAAAGATAATGTGTTCAATATGTAGGTTCACCAAAATGAACAATCATTTTTTGTTGTGCTATGAACTTCCCTTGCACTCTTAGGGTTTTTCACCTATAAGGAGAGAGATAGACCCCAAAAATTGAAGTGATTCACTCAAACTAAGGTATGTATGATGTGATTATGATTAAATGAAATTATCTTAATGCAAATAATTGATATAATTGATTGATTATGAATGCAAAACTAATGAAATATGCAATGTTTAAAAACATAGTGAGGTATGCAAAAATGAACTAAAAACATAAACAAATGCAAACAAAATTGAATGAGGTTGGACATAGTGCACCTAAAAGTTAAATGTTGATCCTAGAAGGTTCTGGAAATTGGTAAAAATCATTGTTTATGACCAGTCGGACTCATTCGCCACTAATGGCGAATTGGTCCTCCTGTTAGTAAAATGACCTGAAACTATTTTTTGACTGTCGGGAACTAAATTCTAACAAAATCAACCTTTTTAACTAAAAGTGGGACTCATTCACTACTGATGGTGAATCAATCCTCCTCCAATATTTTGCAAATTCAAGATTCAAGTTTGTGGGTCCAGATTTGCACTTGTCTTCTTGTCAGGTTGACAGAGTCAAATATGTAGAAAATGGGTTGAATGTTGTCTCCAAGCTTGAATTAGGGTTAAGTTGATTTGAATCACTTTGATGACTTGTTGACCACTTTCCAACACCTATTTCCTTAACAAATCTTCCTACAAGACCTGCAAACACACATGTCAAGAGGGGGAAATTTGTTAAGGGTTAGAGAATAGGGATTTGCCTTGATCAAATCCCACTTTGGTAATCAAACCTTTGATAAAGAAATGAAATGAAATGAAGAAGGAATGATGAATAAACAACATGAAAGTGTCCTAAACTCACCAAATCCTTGTTGTTAAATTTTGAAGATATGTCAATAGCTGCTCCAAGATGCTTGATGATTACTTGATTGAATGATGCTTTGATGCTTAAGTGGATGAATAGGATTGAATGCAAGGATGAATGATTGAATGAATGGGGGTTAAAATGGATGGAAAAACACTTATTTGTACACACTTATGCCCTAATTACCCAAAAATACATCATAGGCCGACATAAGGTCAATGAATAAAAACCCAAAAGAAATTTTGAATTATTTTGAATTTTGAGCCAAGAGGACTCATTCACCACCCATGGTGAATGGGTCCCACTCTAGGCTTGTAAGTGGGTGTCAGGAATTAAGTTGCTTTTAATGTTGTTTTTCATCTTTGAATTCAAAAATACACTTAATTAAGGCCTATAAGTGCATAACAGGGCAAATAAAGCATAAGAAAGGTGTAAATAGTCATAACAAGCCTAGAAAAGTATGAAAGCTTGTTAAAATACTTTACAACACTTTGAAATAGGACTTGATAAGTGAGAAAAATGTGGTTTTTAGATGAATTATAATGAGAAGAGTCTAGAAAAGTGTAGAAATGTGTTACAACACTTCACAACACCTTCAAAAGACATCATAATTTGAATATTAAGGACCTAATGTGAATGCATAAGTTACATTACAACATTAAATCGAAGCAAAATACGTCAAGCATCACAGGAAAAATACCTAAAAGACCATAAAAATATCCAAGATCCATTTTTCTATGGTACAAGTAACTGTCTCTATTTTAGTTCCACTTTTGGTCTCTCGTATTTTTCTCTAGTTGTCTTTTCTAGTGGTTTTCCAAGCCTAGCTTTCTTCTCTTTATTGCCTTTCTTATATCAGAAAAACTCCCCTTTTTTTTTGAATATTCTAGGTGTTAGAGGTTTGGTGCGGACATGACCCATTCCTTAGGTCATTGTTACAAGATGGTCGCTTAAATGGCCTTTTTCTAGATTTTCCCTTCTGACCCTACTTGTGTTTAAATGTGTATTTTTTCAGCAGTGGTGTTTTCTCTAGGTTTTATGGAATTATTTTCCCTTGGTTTGGTTCTTTGTGTGTAACCATTTTTATAAGGTTGGGGCATGTGGTATATCTTCTTTCTTGTTTGCCTTGTGTGGTGTTGATCCCTTGTGGGTCTATGAAGTATTTGTTGCAAAAGGGTTAACAAGCTTGCTAGAGAGTATTCGCTCTATGTTCTCTTAGGAAGCTTTATGATGTATCAATGTTAGTTTGTTTCCCTTTTTGGTTTTAAAGAGGTTGACTTATAAAGGGGGTAGTATGTATTACTTTTAGTTGTTTGATCTTGTTTTATTATCTTTTATGGATGCTCAGAGGTGTTGGTTTTTACTACTATTGGCTAGGGGTTACCTTTTGTACCTAGCCCTCTTGTTTCAAAAGGATGAGGTGTTAGCCCTAACTAGCGGAGTGGTCTATTGGTTTCTATAATTTTTTTCTTCTATAGAGGTGAAGATTGCTTTTATTGAGGTGGAGACCTCTCCTATTGAGGTGGAGACCTCTCCTATTGAGGTGGAGTTGGATGTTGTAGTTATGGTGGGAATTTGTCTTCTTTGTTGTTGGTTCCTATTGAGGTGGAGCTTGTGTGTGCAAGAGAGGGTTCCTTTGGTAGTTATGGATCTCATTTTATTCTCTCCTATAGAGGGGATCTCTCTCCTTTAGAGGTGGAGTATGCATTAGATTTTTAGGATGGATGGTGTTGTATGGAAGTTGGTACTCCTCAGTGCTCAGTGGTGCTCTCTTTTTCCCTATTAAGGCAGGGTGCTTGGACTATCTAGTGATGGTTCAAATCAGTGATTTTCTATTTTCAATTTTTTTTTACAACTCTCTTATTGAGATAGGGAGTTTGGAGAGACTGGTTTCTTTGAAAGGGAGTTATCGCTTCCCTCTTATTTGTGGCTCAACATTGAGCGGATGGTTTGTTGTGGTTTGGATGTTGTAACTTTGAGTTGTTACTAGACATAATCAAATGGTTTTTTTTAAATTAGGTTCAAGGTCCCTCTAAAATCTTGGGTGTAAAGGGTTTTAGGTTCCCTTCAAAACCTAATCTTTGCAACATGGATAGTCAACTGTAACTTTTGGATGGCTATTGTTGATGGATTGTTGATGGTATGTGTATTTATTTTCTGACAAGGTTTTAGGTCCCTTCAAAACTTGTTTGTAAGGGGTTTTGGGTCCCCCCAAAACCTGTCTTTCCCCATTAATCAAAACTATAAGGTTAAACTCTAGGTGGTGTAATCATAGAAATACTAAACAAAATGTAAAGGAAAAAAAATCACTAAAATTAGTAGGATAAATGAATACAACCATCAAAAGTACAAAGCATCCTAGATTAGTTCATTAATATTAGGTGAAGTGATAAACTAAATAATTTAATCATAAGCTATGAAAAAAGAAATAGATAGAGGTAATTATCTCTTGATACAATTATTATCCACAAAATTATGCTTGACGCTTAAAAGTGGGTTTCTTGAGACTGAGACTATTAAAGCTCTATCTATGTTTCACCTCTAAGTTAGAATAGTTTATCAAATTCAAGTGAAAGGTCACATTGGTGGCTCCTAAAAATTTTGTAGACATAATCTCTAGCCATACACTTAATATGATACATTGCATAGGCTTGTTACCTTATTTTCCTTTTTTTTTTCTCCTTTGAGTGTTAAGCTTGTGATTGTTAAGAACACTATTAGAGAGTTATTGAATTATTGTGATATAATTTATTTTAGGCTAATCCATAAATAAATAACTTTTTATTCATGTGAATATTTTAGGAGACTAATATTTTGGTATACAAATGCTATAGATTGATAATGAACATTTTAATTCATTTAGTACACCAATGGAAGTGTTACTAACATGATCCTTCATTAAATAAAAATAAAATTCAAATAATATGTGCGGATTGTTAAGAAATATAATTTAATACTTTTAAATAAAATAGCATAGCATTAAATCACTCAAATGTGCATTTATTCAACTCAAGACTATGAAGGAAAGGGGTGCAAAACTTCAATTTTAAATTTAAATATTTTAATTTTTGGTGTTAATTCCCCAAAGTGTGGGCTCAACCAGAAGAGTGTGCTATTATTAATGTCAAAATGGAATGCACAAGAATTTATGGATAGTAATACAATAAGGTGAAATTTATTAGAATATGTGTCAATAAGGATGGGGAAAGGATTAAGGAATGAGTCCAACATTATACAAACTACATCATTTAGCAATATCTAATTACATTTAAGTATTCTAAAAAAATAGTTTCAAAATTAAATTAATTGGCATAGGCCTACAAATATCAGCATTACATTATTATAGGGTAATTTCTCATCTAATAATATAAAATATAAATAAAGATAACATATTATAACACAATCTCAATTTACTTATTAAAGAACGTTAAAATTTGATATTATGTACATCTCCTAAATTTTTTAATTTAAAAATTAATCACTAACTAAAAATATAAGCATGTTTGTGAAGGGTAGAACCATATTCATATTATAGAGTAATTTTGTAGGAATCCCAAAAATTTAACTATATTTTTCTTTTAAATATATTTTTTATTATTATTCCAAACAAATTGTAGTTTCTCAAAAATTAAATACATAACCATATTCTCATTGTAAAATTGTGCTTTTTCTAATCTTTCTAGGGATGCAAAGTATTCCACCTATTTTCATCGTATAATTAACCTTATACATAGGAAATTTAAAGTGCTTATATTTTTCACAAAGGAAATATATGTTTAGGTTTCCAATTACCGTAAAAAAATGAGCTGCTCAGTTATTTACAGATAAGAATGTATGGACACGTAATGTAACAACAACTCATCAAAATTTAAAATTCAAAATGCACATGTTTTGCATGAAACCGATATATGTTTAAGTTTCCAATTACCATGAAAAATCGAGCTTCTTAATTATCTATAAATAAGAATATATAGATAGCCAATGCAACAACAAATTAGAAATTTTAAAATTTAAAATAGACATGCTTTTCACAAAATAAAGATATGTTTAGATTTGTATGACCACCCCATATAACAACAAATTACCATAATTTACACACCTAAATTGTTCTTTTCAATTTTGAAAGAGAGAAATGAACCTCCCCAATTATTACCTGCCCAACATTAACCAATTAAAAATTAAATAATTGCATCTCACAACCTACAAGGACCATTCAATAGCCTCCCTGTCAAAACATGTGAACAGTGAGCAGTTGAAAGAGACAAATAAAAAAGCCGTTGGGAAGCATCAAACATGATCGATTCTTATTTGTACTCAAGAAAACTAGACAAATCAGATCCTAGGGTTCTGCTGCAATTATGGAAGAGAGATAAAGCTCGATCTCCATGGTTTAGTAGGTAGGACATCATGAGCTTTATAAGCACTCGAAAGACTTCTATTTTAATCATCTTTCCAGAAGCGGGTGCAGCACTCAGGTAATCGAGCGTTTATGTATTTTGTTGGGCGATTGTCGCTCTTGCAGCCGAAACATGATTAACTGCATTTTGTTTTTCTGTTTTACTCAGATATTTCAATAGATTAATGATATCAGTTTTCTATTATCTATAGTGTTCGTTGTTCGATTGTGTGAGATTTTTTTGCATTACAATATTTTGGATTACATTCTATTATCTAATCATCAGAATGATGATAGTATTGTTGTCTGAAGATAGTATTGTTGGGTGGTCATCAAACATAATGTTTGAGCTATGGGTTCGAAGGCTTTTCAGGTTTGATGCCCTAAATCCTATTTTCAATAAATTTGTGCTTGTGCAGACTGCAGAGCAGAAGCCGGAGTAAAGAGCAGATAATGGGTTGCTGCATATCTGCTCCTATTCCTCTTTGCCAAGTCCGTAACTTCCAAGTGCAACGAAGGCGCACTCCCCAGAAGTTAGCCACCGTCAGCAGGCTAAATGCTGAGCATCTCATTGATAGGAATAATCAGAAACTCCTCCATCATCATGCCAATGATTATCCTATGATCAATGACATGGTCGCACAGAGAATTCTCAACAATGTATGTACATCCAAAAACGATAAGATCTTCTTCTCATCATCTCTATTATGATTTATTAAAAATTATTCTGATTTTATTCTATATTTCCGTATTGAAATTTGGTCTTCTGTACTGCTAGGTTTTACCAGTAAGAAGACAAATTTTTATGTTGGTACAGATTAAAAGTAAATCTGTAGAGTTTTTATTTTTAAATATGAAAAATGTAGATTTTATGGATAATAACCCAGTATATAGTGAGCCATTACATTTTTAGACTGATTTACATTAACCCATGTTTTTTTTTAGACTGATTTACATTAACCCATGTTTTGATTAGATTAAAACCGAAATGACCAGTACCCATTACAAAACAGTCATAGAGGCAGATCAGAAACTGACGAGCAGTGAGAAATCTAAAAAATAAACAAAAACTAGAGCTTAAACAATTTGACCAGCACTAATAAATAAAAAAACCCACAAAATCAAGACCAGCACTAAAGCACTAAACCATGAGACACCTACAAGTCTCCTAACAACTTGAGACCACTGATCGCATTCCATTCAACCCATGTTTAATATTCAGATTTTATGAATAATAACCCAGTACATAGTGAGACATTTTAGACTGATTTACATTCAACCCGTGTTTATTACCAGTGGGAATGTCTTGTAAACATACTAGTGGGAATGTCTTGCATACAAGAATTCATATTGTTATAATATGTTAAATGATAGAGATGTAGACATTTATAATCTTAAATAAAGAGACTATTATTTTTTCTACACAGGGCAGATTTATTGCTTTTTATATTAAGGACATTGAATTTGTGCAGGTTAAAGAGAACAAGCACGCTGTGCAACATTCCAGAGCCTGTGAAGAAAAAGAGAAACATGAGGAGACTGAAGAAGACAACTCAGATGATGAATATGGAAGAAAGAGCTTCACCTTTCCTATTCTGGTGCCGAATCCAGAAAAAGACAGGCTGTGAACTTTCTAGCATATAAAAGATGATTAGCTTTTTGCGGCATAAGTTTCAAGATTAAATCTCAGCCGCACACTCTAGGCCTTACAATTTTGGCCCTTTTCAGCAAATTTTGCGCCTCTCATTTGCAATAGATATCATCAAACCAAATGCTGATTCATGCTATGCTGTGAAAATGATTTTCCGTGACTACCATACGGGATTTTGTAGAATTTTCATCGACAATGACAGTTCTCCGTATCCATCGAAGAATGTGAGGATATGGTCTTGATTTATATGGAATCGCCAAGTTCACTTGATATCGATTGCGTATGGTTTACTAGTATTACGGCATGGTTATAATAAATTTGGATGAACACAACACATAAGGATGACAATTTATTTAGATTTTCTAATTAATGGTGAAAAGCCTATGTTTATTGTATGGATATTTTAAGTGATCTAGTGTATTTTAATTTTTATTTACATTATGCTTCTTTCACTTTCAATCTGTTAATTTCAACCATGCATTTATGATTCTTCAAGATGTCATGGATGTTTGATACATCCAATCACTTGTAAGATTTTTTATTTAACAAGTATTTTTCAATATCAGATCATTGTGGTTTTCAATTGATATAGTAAAGTTTTATATGTTTTATTTTTTATCCTAAAATGTCTAATTTAAACCCTAACAATCAGATTTTTAACCCTAAAATTTGAAATTAAATCCCTAAATAGATAATTTCAAACCCTAAAAGACTATTTTGAAACCCTAAATAACTTTTTTGAGACCCTAAAATCTTCAATGGAAACCCTAAACAAATTTTTGAAATCCTAAATTTTTCAATTAAAACGCAAAATAGCTATTTAGAAAGCCTAGAATCCTCAATTAAAATCCTAAAATTTTGAAATTTGAAACCCTAAAATTTCCAATTCAAACCTTGAAATGTCCAATTGACACCTTAAGGTCTTTAGCTTCTCTATCTAAAGATCTATATTTCAAAGAGAAACATGTCATACACAAACTAGCTTGGAGAGTTATATTTTGTAGCTTTGATGAAACTTATAGTCATCTTATGTTCTTACGTACAACCTCCCTTTTAAGGGTTTTTCCTTGAAATTTTTCATAAATTGGAATATATAGAGGGGAATGTACAAGTACCCTTATTTGATTTCGCTCCTTGTAGGAAGGAAAAATTTGGGGGCTCCATTGATTAGAATGGACTAGTTGGCCATGAAAATGGAACTCGGCATCTAATTGGGGCTAGATCCTTCCCCATACCAAATTAGGAAGTAGGTCTAATTTCATCCCCTAAAAATGGCTCATAAGTTCCTTATTCATAGTTTTATTTTTATTGTCTCTTCATTACAATATATATGTACATCTTCATTCTTTATGTATCACAAACCTACTAAGTTGACATATTATATGCACTTACTTATTACTTATAAAGTAGACACTACCAATACTAGAATTTGTATCTCCTTTAAAGGATAATTTCATATTTTTGAGAACATGATGAAATGAACCATCTTTTAATTTTATTTATATCTAACTTGCTTCCCACCTAATCATGTTTCCTAATTATATATTATCAAATTTCTATTAGTATACATGTATATATATCACAACCTAGAGTTTCAAGGGGTAAGATAAAATATCATGGGATAAGGTTTCAAACAATATATGTTGAATCTATCCAAACTTCATACATGTATTGTTAGTGTAAACAGGTAGTTTACCTATCTATTTCACTTATAGGTCCTATTTACATGTTAATTTACTTAGGTCCTAGGGATCTTTCTTAGTACCTGAACCTAATGATGATGATAAAAAGATAAAATGGATGTTGAACATACTAAAGCTCGTGGATGTATTTGTAACTTAATTTTTCAATATCTATTGTTTCAAATTGAATCATGAAAAGATTCTCATTAAACATGGAACAAATTGGAAACATTGTACGATACTATAGATGAAGTAAAAGGTTGTCAAATTGATAATGAATTGATGAGCATTGAGTTCTAAGAACTTTAAAAATTTCTAGGACAACATCACTAAGGTCAATGATCTAAGAGAGCAATGTAAAGCATGTGGAATCAATAAAAAGGACATTCAATTAGACTTAATGCATTGAACAAACTTGGTCCTAATTATACAACTTTATTTACAAAATCTTCTTTTTATGGTTCTCATAAAATCACTTAAATCTTAGGAATTATTGGTTAGTCAAGTGAAAGAGTTGGAACATTCTGATAAGAAATAGAAGAAATAAAAGAACAATCCACATTCAGATCAAGCATAGAATAAATCCTCTCCCAAAGAGAAATCATCTAAGAAAGAGAAGCCTACTTATTCATATTGCAAGAAGCTTGAATATATAAAAAATTCTTGTTATAAGAAGGATATTGATGAAATGAAACATTATTTTAAAAAAGAATCATATTGTTCTACCTACTAGAATGTCAAATTCAACTTCTTCAAAATAGTATATAATAATGAAAAAGGCCATCTTGGTTTAGTTACTTCATTAGGTAAAAAAGGACAAGCTCTTTGTTCTTCTATAGCTCTTGGTTGAGGACATTGGATTCTAGGTTCAGGAGCATCTCACCATATGACATCTTCATAGCCAATTTTCTCTTCTTTAGAGCCTTGTGCTATGTCACCTATTTTAATGGGAGGGTGAACCCACAAAACCAGTTTATAATTCCCTTCACAAAGGAAAATTACAAAAATGCTCCAAAGAATTTTTTTTGGGCTTTTAGGGGTTTGCATGAACCCAGAAAGGGGTTTGCTCGAATCCCCCCTTCAAGCAAACCCCCTATGATGTCATCCCCTTTTTCACGCATTTATTTTAATGAAAACAAAGGAAAATTGTAAAAAAGGGGGGGTTCGAGTGAATCCCCTTTGCTCGAAGGGGTCCAGTGGGGTTCGCTCGAACCCCCTTTTTTTCTCTTCTCCCTCTCCACTAGCAATGTTTTGCAAAAATTTTCCTTTTCAAGCTTGGGTTGAAGATGAAAATGGAATCAACTTCATAGAACCAATTAGATGATGGTATTCCTTGGAATAAGCTATCCATCAAATATAATTTTAATATATTTTAGTTTTATTATGTATTTTTTGTTTAATTTAATTAAACATAGGCTTTTTCACCAAAAATCAAGCTCTATGTTTTGCACATGTGCAAAAATAGTAGATTATCAAAAATAATTTGAAAAATATGTCTGTGCTAGTTATGATGTCCTTGATCTAGCAAAAGAAAAATAATTTCAATGCATACAAAAAAAGTTATGTTGTATACAGTCTACCTATGTCTAAATTGTAAATGGTTTGACTTCAAAACTTAATTAAGAAAAAATATTCAATAAAACACTATAAAACCAAATGAACATGCTCGATATCATAGTTACAAAGCTTATTTTTAAAAAAAATGAATTTAATCCTTCATAGAAAAAAATTTATATTGTTTATGGTGAATGCCACTCTTTAAAAATAGTGTTTACCATTAAAAACTAGTTTTCAAAGGAGATGGAAAAAGAAATGCAATTTGATTCCAAAAAAAACTTAAAATATATTTATAATCTATAGAAAAAATGCCACAAAGCACTAGTTTGCATCATCTTCAAATTCATCATGGTTTAGCAACTATAGGTGCCTGAAAGTGAAGATTTAATTAAAAAAAATCAGTTCAATGTCTAGTTTGGCCAAAAAGTGTAAACCAATATTGTGGGATTGCCCAGGACACAATATATAGATGAATGTAATTGGGAATGGATCTATAGATATTAGGGAGGGAAATCTCCAATGATATTTTGTGTGTACCTCATTTGTCAAATAATATTCTTTCCATCTATCAAATCACCCATGGTGGAGAGGGAAGGACTGTGGAATTCACTCCTTATTCAACTGCCATTAGACACAAGGAGAGTAGAGAGATTATTTCTACTTGCATGGTTTATCATTTATCTTGGTTATACATTTTTTATGGATTTTTTTTTTCTGATGATGGCTTTCATTCTTTGGTAATTGATCACACTTAGATAGTGTGGACCATGATTTTGAGGAGACTTTTGGCTGCTTGAAATTTGGTTTATTCACATTGGATTTTGTTCTTGATCATTTCCTTTCATCTCCTCCATCTTCGGTTGCATTTGATGATTCTTGTGTTTTCCTAATGCAGCAAGATATAAATCCTATTCCAGTTATGTCTAGTTGGGATGAGTAGTTGATAGACATTGTAGGTTTTATGTGAGTCCCACATTTTAGATTTGGAAGATACCATTGATTATATACATGGGTGATCCCACAATACTGGGTTACACTTTTTGGCCAAACTTAACATTGAAATCAGTATTTTTCACCAGATCTTCATTTTATCACACCTATAGCAACTAAATCATTAAGGATTTGAAGACGAAGCAAACTAGTGATTTGTGAGATTTTGTGTGTGGATTCTAATTATATTTTAAAAAATAAAAAACAAATTGTGAATCCCTTTATGTAATTTTTAATAAATTATTTTTTCTACTAAACAATATTTTTAAAAAGTGATGCTTACTATGTAACACAACCTTTTTTATAGAAAGGATGCAATTCTAATTTTTAAAATACAGATTTGTACACCAATATCTAGGGCATAGATATTCTTCATAATTTTTTGTTACATATTTTTAAAAAAATTATTTTCTAAGTCAAAGTAATTATAATTTGGACAGAGGTGTATTGTGTATGACATAACTCTTTTGGTACACATTTGAATTAACTTATTCTTTCTTTAATGATAACAACTTTCCACAATCCATAAAGATATTGCTTGAAGGTTTCTGGATTCGATTGTGTAAATATTTTTTCATTTGAATTAATTTATTCTTTTTTTGTTGGAACAAGGACCACAATACCTAAGGGGCACATATTTTTTAGATTTGTTTTCTATATTTTCATATTTTTTGTATGTGTGAAACGAAGACCTTGATGTCAAGAATCACTTAAGATCAACAAAATAAGACATTCAAAAGTCCTTGTTTTCATATTAATAACCAAGTCCTTAATGATATGAGTCAAAATATTTATTTCTATCATCTACTCAAATATGAGAGGTAAAGGTAAGCAAAACAAATGTAAATAGCTTATAATTTGATTATTTAACTTCAAAGGAAAATAATTGCAATTTAACAAGACTATTATTTCTCAAGAACAAAATTAATTTCCTTCATTTAATTTATAAATTTTATCAAGATGGATTATCTAATATTAATTTTATTCAAAAATACTTCTATCCATAGATATACTCAATCAAGAATTCATACAAAGAGAAACATTAGGAAATAGCTCAATCATAATTTATTTAACAACAAACAATAATTCTACCTCGCATAAAGTTAAGAATACAAATATCTCTATGAAGGATTTTATCATTCAATATTTTTCATGAATCCAAAATGACTAAAGAAAATATTCTAACAAGATCTATTTTTTAGCCTATAGAGTTTCTCATAACTTGAATAACAAATGTAATAGTTCTATCCAACACATTCCTCAACGCCAAACTTTTTAGGAATCCACAATGTTCAATATCATAGGATAATAGAAGATGGCCTACCTTAAAACATTTTTCAAAGGACCTAAGTTTTATTTAACAAGGAGTAATTATTTCTCTATGAAATGAAAGAAAAAAGGAGGGAAGATTAAAATGGGGTGTCCTAGGTCCTTCATCCAAAGAAATTAGGAACTAATGGTGTCCCCCTTTCCTTAATTTCATTGGGAACCAAGAGATTACAAGATGTAGAGATTAACTTTCAACCCTAAGGTGATCCAATTAAACCTGAATCTTTGGTTCCTTAGGAAAATGGGAAGATTTGATGCAACTAAACCTAATGAAAAATAAGACCTAGGTGATAAAATGCAAATTCCTAAAGATATAGAAACTGAAATCAAAGTTGCAGGAAGATCTGCTAAGGGTCTGGACACATGTACCTAGCATAAAAAGTTGATTATGAGCACTATTAAAGGACAGATTCACCCTAGGTCAAATGGATCCTAGTTAGGGTGTCCAAAATAAACTTTTTCAATCCTCTGATGTTGGATCTTGGCTTTTTTTTAACACAGGTTCTACTGTCAAAAATTCAGAAATAAAATATGCAATTGAGTTTTTGTGGCCTAACAACAATGGTCAAAACTTATGCAATGTTGAAAAATTTCTCCTTGAGATTTTTTCAATCCTTCACCTATAATTTTCACATACAAAGAGAGGAAAAAAAAATTGTTTTGAATGGGGGTTTTCCTTAGTTAAACCCCATGTTTGGTAATTAAACCTTGATAGAAAGATAATGACAATTGATAAATGGAAGGAATGATAAATGAACACTTACTTGCTACAACTCACCAAACCTTTAATGGCTTCCCTTAGATTATTGATTCAAACACATCTCTCCACATAATCTAATATTTCTTTGCTTGATTTGCTTGATACTTGAATTCTTGGATGCTTTAGGATCAAAAATGCATAATAGCCTTCACAAGATGACATGAACACACATAAGCTTAAACATGACAATAGGATCTTGAATGCTATAAAAAATTATTGAAAAAATTACTCTTGAATGCTCTTGACAATAATACTTGCTCATATGAAGTCTCTAAAAAGTGTGTTCATTTTGAATTGATAAAAAGACTGGTATTTATAGGTTTTTATCTAATTTCCCAAAAATTAGATTCCAAAAGACAACAATTGCATATGAAATTTGAATCATTAAAAGACTGCCAAAAACATATTAAAATTTGGGACAAAGGGCTTAAGGAGAACCAATACACCCTTGGGCGAATGGGTCCTAGCCCATAATTCTAGGACACACTCATCTTGGGGTGATTAAAATATTAATCAAGCATTAATTAAATATAGGTTCCCCTTTCAGAAGATGGCAAAAATAAGGCTTTGGAATCATAATTTGACAAATTAGAAGCTTAATTAAGTCCAATTAATTAAGGGGTCTAAACATAGTGTGAAATTATAAAGGTATACAATTTCCTACACTACATTTAGCCCCCACTTTGAGTATGAGCTTATGCTCAAACTCGCACTAAAGTAGAAAAATATGTGTCAAGAGGGGTCCAAGGATACAAATGTTAGAAAGATAGGATGGAAAAGATCAAAGAGGGTGATCAAGCCCCTAGAATCTAGGATCCCATGGAAAACCAACATAAGGACAAAGGGACACACAAGATATGTAATATTTTTGTAGGAAGACAAGATACATAAGAATACAATGTTAAAGCTAATGCAAAAAGAAAAAGGAAAGGGATGGACTAGAAAATTGCATTATGCCACATCCATCAAATATGCTCACAAGGGCTAGTGCAATCTGGTATACACTAGGCACGAGACCTAAAGAAAAAATGAGAAACACACACTAGGTCTACAAGGTGTGTACCCATAAAAAAAGGGTGGCGGATAGAAAAGTCACGCCAAATCTACAAGCCTTCCATACATCAACCATTCCAAAATTTATACTCCCTAATATAAATTTCATAAGGTGCCACAAAATGATCAAATGATATACCAATGTTACACTAATTTCAACCTTTATGAACAAAGTGAAGCAAGAAAATGCCAAAGCAAAGTAATGCTAATATAATAATATCAATGTAATAATTTCAATGTATGCCCCCACTTTAAAGGAATTGCTAAATACCATTCTATGAGCAATTACTTTAAAATAGAAAATGATAAATTCCAATTGATAAAAGGGAAATGAGAGCTTATTTGAAAATGCCTATGCCAAACATAAAATTCAAAATAAATTTGTGTCATGAAAAAGGAGGTTGCCCCCATATACAATCCAACAAGATAACACATAAGGGATCTATGGATTCGGGGTCAGCTTATGTCTTTGCTATAGTGATATAATAGAGCATGGAATTGTCATCATTTCCCAAATACTTCATGGAACAAAAAACACAAAGGAAGAATGACACATAGAGATCAAAAACAAAGAAAAATTTTTGGGTCAACATAGAAGAGACCTGGATGTCTCAATGCCTTGCATCATCCCCAAAAGGAAAACACAAGAAAATGAAAAGACAATTGTTACAATAGATAGAAGAATGTAGATACAAATAGAATATGTCACAACAAATTTTCTTCCTTTGTATCCTTTCACCAACGGAGTAACAAGGGTCATTCAAATAAATTTCCAAAATATAAAGACACACCAAGCAACATGATACGGGGGATCACATTACACACATGCAATCACAAAGAACATAGAAATAAGAGGAAAGAAAAGATAGTCAGACACATGCAAGCCAACCTAAAGCAATTTTTTTGTATCCCAATCTTGTTCATCATATACATAAGGCAGATTACTAGCCAAAGGGGCAACAATGAGTGTCGTACTAGGACAAGGCTATCTAACCCCTTTCCCCTTAGATGTAGGACAAGTATGAGCCAAGATAAGTGGTGAGAAGGTGTTGCTTGCAGTATGGAAAAATTATTTGCATAAAGTGTAATACATGTGATAGTAAGTATGCAATGATTCTATAACTATCACATGGCAAGGAGCAAAGTGTGTTCATTTTATCCAATTTGATCCCTAGAGGGCTCAAATTGTATAAATAGCTCCTACAAGTGAGTACAATTATCTATATGATGTCCAAAAATTATATGATGTGCACAATATGGTCTATTTGTATCTCTTTGTATTATGTTTAGTTGATGTGGTTTAGGGGGTAATTTGATTAATATATAATATAAAAGTGTGTAAAAATCATGCTCAATTTTGGATTTGATGCAATAGGGGATGTAAATTTTTAAGAGGATCATGGACCATAGGCTTCTTGGAATGCTTATGTTTATTTCTTGACCAGTTAGAAAATGGCTTGAGGGTGGAGGATCTAAGGTGACCTTATCCTTATAAATCAATTTATTGTCTTTTGAAATAATTTTATAAATATTTTATCCCCTTACACCATTACATCTTTCCTATTAGGAGAGGTGGTTGGAGTTGGATAAATAAGGTTCACATGATAGTCAAAAATTGTATCTTCTAACATCAAGGAATATTTATCACCAATAAGGGAGGTATTATGGTTATCAATGACCTGACAATTGGAAGGTCAGTGAAGATTAGGTAAAGTGGTGTTAAGGAATGTGTCAATGATGTCTTCTTCTTCTACCATAATATCTTCCCAAGTAGGAGAAACATCTTGATATTCAATGATTGATTATTCTAACACTAAGGCACCTTCTTCACATGGAGGGGTGTTGGGAGAAGAATTATTATCCATGATTGCTTTCTCTTCCATTATAACATTCACACTAATGGAATATTTTAGGTGGGTAACTAACATGCTTATCAATGGTTTTATTTCTTTTGCTTAGATTATGCTCATAAGTAGCTCGAGGTTACTATCATACAAGATATGTGGAACCTTGTGAAAGCCATATACTTGAAAAGGAAACATATTTGTAAAAAATTTACCTGAAATGATAATTGACTGATTTTAAATGAAAAAACTTGAAAAATGAGAACATTTAAATGCCAATTTTGATTTTAAACAATGCACTTTCTCTCACTAATTAAATTAAATGCAAACAATTAAAAAAAAATGCAATTTCTAAAACCAAAACAGAGATCTGTAGGTATAGGAAAGTAAAGAAAATAGACATTGATAAATGTGCAAAAATTTTAGAAAATTGCATGTACAAGGACAGGTTCACCCTATAGAAAATGATTCCTTGGATAGGGGTCTGAGAAATTAAATTTTGAATGTTTAATTTGGTATTTAAGCTCATTGTTCCTAGTTGCAAACAAATTCTTTAGTGGAAATTTTTTTGGAAATTTAGATGAAATGTAAAGGAAATTTAAATGACAATATCTTAGCAAAATGACAACTTTTTGAATGCATTTTTTATGAAATTTTGATCTAAAATAATGAAACACACTTTAATTCAATCTAATATGCATAATGTATGCAATTTTTTTGGATTTTTGATGAGTTTAAATGATGAAAATATGCAATTTGTAACCCTACATGCAAGGAAACACAAGATAATGCAAAACCTAGATCTAGGGTTTCAGTGTTCTCCAAATCAAAAAAGTATGATGCACAATATCAAGTTCACCAAAATAAAATGATGGAAAAAAGTGGCAAAGATTAAAATGGGGTGTCTTAGGTACTTCATACAAATAAATTAGGAACTAATGGTGTCCCCTTTCCCTAATTTCATTAGGAACCAAGAGATTACAAGGTGTAAAGATTGACTTTCAACCCTAAGGTGAGCCAATTAGACCTGAATCTCTAGTTCCTTAGGACAATGGGTAGATTTGAGTTAAGTGGAAATGATTTGATGCAACTAAACCTAATGAACAATAAGATCTAGATGATAAAATGTGAATTCCCATATATACATAAACTAAAATCGTAGTTTACAAGAAGATCGAAGAAGGGTCTAGACACATGTACCTAACATAAAGAATTGATTTTGAACACTATTGAAGGATAGATTAACCTTAGGATGAATGGGTCTTTATTAGGGTGTCTAGGATAAATTTTAATAGTCCTCTACTAGATTTTGGCTTCTATTTGACACAAGTCCCACTATCAAAAAGTTAGAAATAAAATCTATAATTGATTTTTCATGGCTTGACAACAATGGTGATAGCTTATGTATTGTTGCAAAATTTCTCCTTGAAATATTTTCAGTCATTCTTTCCCTCATGATCTAAACATCCAAAGAGAGGAAAAATTATTTATTTTGAATGGGAGTTTTCCTTAGTCAAATCCCATGTTTGGTAATTAAACCTTGATAGAATGATAATGACAATTGATAAATAAAAGGAATGATGAGTGAACACTTGCTTGCTACAACTCGCAAAATCTTTAATGGCTTCATTTAGAGGATTGAAGTCAAACACATCTCTCTAAGGAATTTTATCTTTCTTTACGTGATTTTTTGGATACTTGAATGCTTGGATTCTTTAGGATCAAAAATGCATATGAGCCTTACAAAGATGGCATGAACACATATAAGCTTAAACATGATGATAGGATCTAGAATGCTACAACAAATGACTGAAAAATCTTCTCTTGCATGATCTTGACAATAATATTTTCTCATATAAAGTCTCCAAAAAGTGTGTTCATTTTGAATTGATAAGAAGACTATTTATTTATATGTTTTTATCTAATTTCCCAAAAATTAGATTCCAAAAGCTGACAATTGCATATAAATTTTGAATCATTCAAAGACCACCAAAAACGTATTAAAACTTGGTACCTAGGACTTAAGGAGGACTCATTTTCCCAAGGGTGAATGCATCATGGCCCATAATTCTAAGACACACTCATTTCAAGGTGACTAAAATATTAATTATATTAATTAAATATAGGTTCCCCTTTTGGAAAATAGGAAAATTAAGGCTTTGGAATGCATAATTTGATAAATTAAAAGCTTAATTAAATCTAATTAATTAAGAGACCCAAACATAGTGTGAAATTGTAAAGATATACAATTTCCTACACTACACAGATACAACATGCAAATTCCTTAGCTTAGTTTAGTAAATTACTTTTGTTAATTGTATGGCCAAAACTTTCCCTCTAAATATTAATAAAACTAAATTTTGATTCAACATTATGATTAAAGTTACATTTCCCCACATAGGACAATTCCAAACATTTCATTCATGAATTTTTACTTTCCCCATAATCATTAGAAAACGACTTACATAACACACAAAACTCATTTAAACATTTAGGACCCTTTGCAACAAAATTTGATTAAAATACCTAATAGAAACCCAAAGTTCCTAGCGTTGGAACCTTGATCTGATACCAAATGGCATGCCCACTTTTAACCTGACTAAATAAATATACAACCACCAAAAATTTTGACTCAACATGTTACCAAGCTACTTTTTAGAGATTAGCCATGTGCATCTTATGACAATAAAATTTCATTTCCATTATAAGTACACGAGAAAGAATAATATAGATTGAGAGTGATATAATCCCTTTCTATGCATCTTAATTGATGTTGATCACATACTAGATTTAGGTGTCTTAAGGAAGACTACTTAAGAGAAGATATTTTTTTTAAGAAGATTTATCTGAGTGAATTCCAAGGAAAACAAGCATTTTAAATAGTTAAAAGAAATTAAAATATCCTACTAATTTGATTAACAATTATTTTCTTTTAAAATTTAAAATTTGTAAGGAAAAAACCTTATAAGAATGATTGATTTATCACCAACTAAAAATTATCCATACCTATGGAAGAGTGAAATTTGTATTTTGATAGGAGCAATTATAAATTTAAGTTATTTAATTAATTTTTAAAAATTAATTAATTAAGTCCTATAAGATGGTTAGATTTGATTGTCAAATTATCAAATTTAATCCAATTTTTGGACAACTATATACGTTAATTCTCCTAGAATTCCTTTCACTAGACTTTCATAATTATAGATTAACCAATAGAGGATTTTAGCCAAGCCTCATAATAACTATTGACGAACATAAATTTGTTAATTAATACTAATTTATTTATTAATTGTTGAAAATCCTAATCACAAAAGTAAACATTTGTAATTTCCCAAGTTAGTTCAATTATCAATAACATGACTATGATATTTCATGTTAAATCCAAAATTCATTATTAAGTTCTCTTTATACTTCACACTTCAGTTTGATACAACTATGTTTTTAAATTTCTCAATTTATAAACTTGAAATAGAATTTGGATTTTTAATTAAATAAATAAATTAGATTTGATCTATTATTGATCTAAATAGGATTAAACTCCTAATTGAAAACTACCCACAACTACCTAAATCCCTTTTAAATAATGTTTTTTTCCTCATTTTATTGTCTTTTGGGTTTTCAAATAGATTTAATCTTTCAAATTTATCTTCCAAACTGGTTTGTAGGTTTAGTTTGCATGAGGAATCCATTGAGTCTTTATTTTAATTCCATTGAGTCTTTATATATTTATTTATTTATTTATACCTGGTCCCATAATAGTGGGTTACAATTTTCATGGGAAGAAAAAATAGAAATTCCCATCAAAAAATTTAAAATAGATTACCCCTTCTAATGAAGGGGGTTTGAATGAACCCCTCCCCCTTCTAATGAGTGTCCCCCCTTTCAAATGAACCCCCACTTGCACCATATATGGGGGGTTCGAATGAACCCCTGAGCTTGTAATGAAGGGGGTTCAAATGAACCCCCTTCTAGGGTTTGAATGAACACCCTTTTTTTAACTTTTCCCCTTTAATTATAAAATTAATGTAATTTTTGACTTTCAAAGCTCAAATTGGAGGTGTAAATGGAGTCAAAAAGATGAGTCAAAACAAGTTTCCCAACAACTATAAATTCAATATATTTTTCTTTTATTTTTTATTTTATTTTTATTTTTACTAAACATAGGTTTTTCACCGAACATCAAGTTCAATGAAAACCCATTGTGAAAAAATAGTAAATTATTGGAAATTTATTTTGAAAAATATGTATGCACTAGGTATTTATGTCCTTAAATAAAGAAAAAAGTTATGTGATTGAAAGTGCACCTATTTCTAAATTGTAATTGGTTTGACTTCAAAGCTTAATTAAAAGAAAAATATATTCAACAAAACGTTATGAAATGAAATGGAAGCACTAGATATCGATGTTACCAACCTAAATTCAAAAGAATCATAATTTTATCCTTTGTAGAAAAAAATTTATGCAATTGAAAGTATACATTACTTTTTAAAAATGTTGTTTACTATTAAAAACTAGTTATCAAAGAAGATGCAAAAAAAATTACAATTTAATTTCAATTTAAAAAAAAATCCATTTAAAATCTATAGACAAAATCTCACAAATCACTAGTTTGGATCATCTTCAAATTTCTAACAGTTTACCTACTATAGGTGTCAGAAAGTGAGGATTATAAAGACTACCAATTACACTCTGGTGTGTAATGGGTACACCAAAGATGTGTGGAAGGTAAATTAGGGAAAATTTTGGTCTAATTTTTGCATACATTTGTGTAGTATACATGAGGTCAATTGGTAGTCCAATTAGAAAATGATGTTGTGTAACAAAGGTCCCAAATTTCAATGGAAAAGTGACAACTTCAAATCAATCATGCATCTAGTTACAAGGATCTACACATAACTAAAACAAAACCTCTATATTAGGAAGATAATCAATTTCCATTACCAATAGGTTCATGTTATGCTTCAAATAGGGACAGAGGGAGAGAGAGGGAGAGGTAGGGATGGAAAGAGGGAGAGATATGGGGGGGGAGCAAGAGAGACAAAGGGGTAAGGAGATAGAGATAGAGATGTAAATGGAAATGGAAATAGAGATGGAGATGGAGGAGAGGGATATGGTGAGGAGAGGGAAATAAATAAGAAAGGATAGAGGGATATATAGAGATGGAAGACATAAATAAATAGAGATGGAGAGAAAGGGAGAGAGAGGGGGGGAGAATGAGAGGAGAGATAGAAATAAAAAGATATATGGAGTGATAAATAAGAGGTAGAGATGGAAAGATATAGGGGTAGAGAGACATGGAGAGATAATAAGATAGAGATATAGGGAGTGATGAAGGAATAAATATGGAGAGATAGATATATAGAGGTAAATACATAGATATAGAGATAGAGGTAGAGATAGGGAGGGAGAAACAAGGATTATTTTTGTGTATGCATAAGAGAGAGAGAGGGGGGGATGATATTTATGTATAAATATAGAGAGAGGGAGGGAGAGGAAGGAGAAAAATAGAGGAGAGAGGAGAGAGTCCCTGAGAAGTATAAAGATATAGAAAGGAGTGATAGGGAGAGAGGGGGAGAGAGGGAGAGATATGGATAGAAAGGAGGGATGGAAAGATAGATACAACTTGGGAAAGATAAGAGGGGGTGAGATATAGAGATTTAAACACAAAGACAGAGAGATAAATATATAGAGGGAGAGATGGAAGGAGAGACGAAGAGGGAAATAGATAAATAGAGAAAAAAAAAGAGGGAGACAATGAAAGAGGGGGAGTTGGAGAGAGCAATATAATGATATAGGAAGTGATATAGAGAGAGGTAGAGAGGCATATAGAGAGAGTAGGAGAGGTGGAGGAAGAGATTGAGTGAATAAGTGAGAGAGAGAGAGACAATGAGATATAAAGAGTGAGGGAGAGGGAGAGATGGAAAGAGTGAGAGATAAAGGAGGTGATAGAGATAAGTAATAGAGATAGAGAGGGAGAGATAGAGATAGAGAGGGGAGAGGGAGATATAGGGAGGGAAAAATAGGGAGTTTGTGTGTGAGAGAGTTCAAGAAATGTATAGAGATAAATATAGGGAGGGAGAAATAGGGAGTGTGTGTGTAAGTAAGAGAGATATATTGAGATAGAGATGGAGAGGGATATATATTTGGAAAGGGAGAGAGAAAGGGAGATAAATAGAGGATAGAGGAGAATAAGAGAGATATAGAAAGAGAGAGTGACAAGGAGAGAGAGAGAGAGAGAGATATATATATATATACATTAGGAAAGATATAGGGGAAAGAGAGAGAGAGAGAGATGTAGGGGAAAGGAAGAGATAGAGATGGAGATGGATATGGAGAGAGAGAGAGAGAGGGGGAGAGAAATGGAGATATAAAGAGGGGGAAACAAAGAGAGGGATATCTATGGAGGGATAGAAAGATATACGAATTTATATATAGAGAGAGGTATAGAGAGAGGTATAGAGAGGAGATATATATATAGATAGAGGTACAAATATGGAGATATATATAGAGATATAGGAAGACAAAGAGAGATATATTTATATCTCTATCTCCCTCTCTATCTCTATGTTTCTCATTATCTCTTTATCTCTCTCTTCCTCTCTCTACCCTATTTTTGGGTATGTGCAGGATCATGATAGGCCAAAAAGTGGCGATATGATAGGTTTTTGTAGGGTATGTGGCTGATGACATTTTTTAACCCAAAATTGATGAAATGAAAAGGGTTTTTAAAGGATATTCTTAGGTTTCCACCAATATAAATTATTCTTTACTTTGAATTTAATAAATTATTATTATTTATTTTCTATTTGAATTACAACTAAAGTCCTGATTGATAGGCTGATTGAAAAACATCTATAGCTTTCAAACAATATCACATTTTTTGAATCTGAAACATGAGTCACATTATATGTTTCGCATACTATAGGTTTAAAAAAATAAGAAATGAATTTCATGAAGTTTTGACCAAGTTAAGGTGGTTAGACATACGAGTTTTTTTTATTTTTTAAAAGTTGTAATAAAAAATTCATAATTAATTATTTACTTGGAAAAAACAAAAAAAAAAAATGCATCACATCGACATGAGTCCTCTAATTATATCTAAAATATTATAAAAAAATATTATCATTTTATTGTGGTAGGGTGGTCAGACAAACACCTACTTCTTATTTTTTCCCTAAAATTTAAGTACTACTACATTGAAATTTCAAATTTTCACCAAATAGATTTTTTTTTAATAAACCTAGTAGTTTAGAAACTACATTCAATTTTCTACAAATTATATTCTTACATATTTTTTAAATAATATAGATAACTTATTCAAATTTTTACGTCAAGTTTCCTAACTCTGATTTTTCTAAATTTTTTGCCACTTAAAGGCCTATTTTTTTCATGATGATCCTGCACATACCCTTCTATCTATATTTATCTTCCCTTCTCTCTACCTTTATCTATGTTTATTTTCCTCTCTGTCTCTTTCCCTCTCCCTATCTCTCTCTCCCTTACTCTCTTTTGCTATCCCTATTTATCTCCCCCCTCTCTCCCCCTTCCCTCTTTATCTCTCTACCTCTCTATATATATTTTTTGTTGATCCTATTTCCCTTTATTTTTCTATCTCTCTATCTCCCTCTCTATGTGACTATATCTATATATATCTCTCCTCTTCTCTCTTTTCCTCTTAATCTTTCTTTATCTCTCTTCTTATCTCTTTTGATTTGTCTCTCTCTTTATTCCTCTATATATCTACCTCTATCTCCATATCTCTATCTCTCTATATCTCTTTGTCTCCCTCTCTATCTCTCTATTTCTCTTTCTCTCCATCTCTATCTTTTTTCTCTCTTCTCTCATTTTGTAGATCTCCCTCTCCCTATCCCTATCCCTCCATTTCTATATGTGTTTCTCTCTATCTAACACTCTTTATCTCTCTCTTTGTCTATCTACATCTCTTATCCTTAGTCTCGTATGCTCCCCCTCTCTCTCTCTTCTTTTCTTTCTATTTTTTCTCTATTTTCCTCTGTCTTATCTTCATCTCCCTCTCCCTTCTCTCTCTCTCTCTCTATCTGTATTCCTCCTTAAGTGTGCAATGGGTACACTAAAGAGGTTATAAAGGTGAATTATTATAGGCTACCCTAAGCATAAATCTCTAGGGACATGTGTTATCCTTGGATTGTTGGCATAAAATGACTAATAAAAAGTTATCTTCTCTCTCTTGCACACACTTTATAACTTTTAATTTATATTTTAAGTTTGAAATTCATTTTATTATATAAATTAAAGTAAAAATTCAAAATAGAATTATTATACAATAATTAAACTTTAATAAGATAAATAATTATAAATTAATTAATTCTAATGTTTTTAATTATTATTTGTAATTTTATAAAAAAGACATAAATAATAAAAATAAATTTCAAACTTAAATATAAATAAAAAATTAAAATAGAATAAACTAAATGGGAATTCAAAATATATCAAAATCCAAATATTAATAAACATAATAATTTTAAAAATTAATAAAAAATAATAAAAAATTTAAGTTAATAAATGATTAAATTAAAAAATAAAACCAAAATTTTAATTTATTAGAATTGAAATATTAATATAATATATATATATATAGGTTAGCAGATTAGTGCATCAATAAATCAAAACCCAAAGTAAAATAATGAAGCACAAAGGAGGAAATAACATAAAAACAAAGAGAGATATCACCTTGACTCTTCAACCTCCATGATTGACCTCCATTACACCTTCTCTATTTGCTGTAAATATGTAGTTTTCCCTTAGACGTTGCCAAGACCAAAAAAATGTTGAAGGATTTTATATGAAATGCAATACTATGCATTAAGATGTGAGATGTCAAAATGAGACCAATATTGCCATTTTATAGAAAATACAATTTTGGATGAATGGCCAAGATTGAAGATTGACAAATGCCCTAGAATCAATGGACAAGATTCAATGTGACAACCCACAATTAGGGCTAAGGAAACATTAGGGTAAATTTGAAATGAGTGGACAAGATTTGATTTGAAAAAATTAAATCAAGGATTGGCAATGTGTATGATAAGGAGATAAGAACGGCACAGAAAAAGAGAAAGCTAGAAAAATAAATAATTTTAGAAATTACTTGATTTATGGAAGAAAAAGACTATTTTGAATTAAAAATTAATTTAATTCAAAAGGGTGGAGTCATGTGACAGTAAATAATAAATTTGAATTATTTACTAAAAGAGGAAAAATTAGAAAGTGGGACCATTTTAAATAAATAATTTTATTTAAAATGAGGAAAATACCAAGGTGGACAATAATTAAAAAAATTATGTAATTATGAGAGGACGTGTAGGAATTAATGACGTATTTAAATAAAATGAGAGGAAATAATGGACAAAGATAATAATTAAATAAATAAAGGAATTTATTTAATTATGGAGAGGCATCAAATAGTGACACATTTAAATAAATAAATAAAATTTTATTTATTTATTATAATATATATTAATAAAATATATATCTAAAAAAGATAATTAATATATTACAAACAATATTAACATTAAATGAAAGATAAACTCAATTAAAAATTAAAAAGTTATTATAATATTATAAATTAACCATAAATATAGTTAAATTATTGAATAAGTTAAAAATTTTAAAAATGAAAATCATACTTCAAATAAAAATAAAAAATATTAAAAATAAAAATAAACCATAGTAAAATTGTTAAAGCTAGAATTTTAACTTTTACATCAAAATTAAAAATTACAAGTAACACAAAAATTAATGAAACCTATTAAGAAAGGAAAACTTATTATATATATTAAATAATTATTAAAATAAATTTAAATTTAAATTTAAAAATATTTAAACATATAATTTATTATTTATGTATTATATTTATTATAAGAAATCTAGTGAAAAATTTTAAAGAAAAAAATTGAATTCTTATTGAATAAGAGTGTAGTTTTTTTAATGGAAAATTTGATGGTTGAGATCATTTCAATCGTCTTGCATCCTTCTTTATATTTTTCAACCATTGATTTTCAAAAGCAACTTCATATAAAGAATACCTTCACCCTAAAAATAAAAGTAATTACATATATATATATATATATAATTGATTCAAAACCTCATTGACTCCTTTAACACATGACTTGGGGGGGCCTCGAAAAAGGTCAATCCCAAGAGGGTTAGCAGGTCAGCACCTTCCCCATGAGAAGCCTGTACTTTGTACAAGCCAATCCATGATCAACTAGGTCAACCTTGCAAACAAACAAACATATATATATATTGATGCATAAGATAAATTTTATTAATATAAAAAGTGGAATTACACAAATGGGCCATTACGACACCCATGAAGGTTACATAACACAGGGTCCTTAGATTGTCCTTATGAGCTCCAACCTTGAATTTGAGAGGGACAACTTAAACAATCCAACAAAACTGGTTATCATGGTCGAACGAGAGACACCAACAAAATGCCATTGCATCCAAAACTTGGATAACACCCTAACGACCCTACAGAAAGCAAAGGAAACAATCAGAAAACCATTGAACGCCCTACCTTCAAGAACATCGTGCCGACCTACCCGCCCAAGTCTACTGTTGATTCTAGAAAACCAAAATGCAGACAAAATTGACTGGAACATTTCACTTATCCTTCCCCTACCATAGATAGGATGTAGTCATAAAACTCCCCTATCTAGGACCAGTCATCGACATGCTCCAAAAATTAAAACCTTTTCAAGAAATGGTAGCTATACGTAGTGCGTGCATGATGATAGGCGAGGGCATAATTGTTGATGTTGAGGATGAAAGGCACCTGATGCACCCTGGCTCAAGGAATTAGCATCTTGTGTAGATCCCCCAGCCATGGAATCCCATCCCCGTAGTTGGGGGAAACCAAAATGTCCTTAATGCCTCCCTAGAGTTCCTCCCATATAAGCAGTTTGGCCACTACTAGTAGTTCAGCCTTTGGAGCATTGATGTCCAACAAACTATCAATGAATATGGATGGGATAGTAGAATTGACCCTATATTTGTCCTCCGACTGCAAAAGCTCCCTACCCAGAATGAGTTTTATTGCCTCCATGACCAACCTGCTGTGGATCTTTAAGACAGAATTCAATCTCTGATCTGAGATGTTACCAACAAATGTCATTTTCCTCTTCGAGCATAGAAGCCTTATCGGTGTATCCATCATGTTGGTTGCTCTGCCCCTTTGCAACTGCTTGCAATTCTGGAATGAGAGATGATGTGCCACCCCACATGCTTATAAGAACTAAGATGATCGCCACCCAAGCTACCAATCTACTGTTTGGAGGAGAATTAATATTGCCATTACTACCTAGTACCGTTTGCATTTAACCGATCTTATCCTTCCACCCTCCCTACTTATAGATGAACTTTATTTTGTTTTAATCTTCCTAGCCACCTTGTCGACCCCCATATTTTCCAGACTGTCTACCTCACAATTAGCCTCTCTAAAAGTGTGATATAAAGAAAAATTACTAAATCCCCTTACTAATTTAATGACTACATCCAACAATGCATGTAATTTCCAATTTACAACTCTGCCCGACCTCACAACATGAACTACCAGCATAGAGTCACCAAACCCCATTATCTACACAAATTTAAACCTAGAATGAGAGCCCTAAATTTAGCCTCATTGTTCATCCCACTCGGCGGGGGCATAGAAAGACTTTGAATTGATGAGCCTTCCCAATTTCTTATCAGACAACTAACTCCAAATGATCCTGGATTACCTTTTGACGCTCCATCAAAATTTAATTTAAACCAGGTCCCCAGGGAGGAGGAGGCCATGATACCTCCTTCCTTAAAGACTCTGAGACTTTACCTCTGGGTTTGACTAATGGTGGGATCCTCAATAAAAACCAAGCTTTCCTCATGTTGTCCCATTCTAAAAAGGGGTGCTAAGGGATGGAAGGCTCCGCTACTCTTGAGTTTTACACTTCAACAATTGTAGCCTCAAGATTATTTATGAAAGAGGGCATGCTCATTGTTGTCGTGAAATATTCATTGATTGCATTTTTTGCATATTTCCCACACAAGGATTGAGTGATTGATTACCCATAGACATGATTTCCTCAACAACCACCAAACTTTGAACAAGTTGATGACACCATTGGGCAAAGCACTCACCCACCCCAATTTGGCATAGAGCCATCTCCAACAACCTTGAGTAAAAGAGCAACCAAGCAACAAATGGTTAACATTCTCTTCATTTTCTTTGCACAGTACACACCTAGAGGGGCCTTGAAATTCCAACTTGACAAGTCTATCTCCTGTCAAGATCTTGTTTTGTAGGGCTGCCCAGGAAAAGGTGCCTGCCTTTGGAAGACAAAACTTATGCCAATAAACGTAGATGGGGAGATGAGTTACTACTTCATTCTTTTTTAGCACCTTATAACCATCCTTTGCATTGTAGAGGCCTGATTAAGAACCATTCCATAATATTCTATCTTGAATTGCTCAAATTGAAATTAATCTAAGTTTTAGTTGATTTTCTAGCATGACTAACTCATTTGGAGGTATACCCATGTTATGTAGGTATTTCCACTTCCAAGAATGCAATTTATTGTTTATACTCACTTGCAGATAATCGTAGATCTGCTTCCCCATGCTTGCTGCAAAATGATTTTTTCCTGAATTAGATTTACCTCACTATCTATGCATGGAAACCTGCCCCAAGACTCCTCCCAAAATAGAGTAAACCTTCCATCACAAATATCTCATGTGAGGTGATTAATAATAAGAGATTTGCAATTGTGCATGATGTTCCAAATTCTAGAGCCTTTTGGTAAGCTACTAGCAATCAAGATATTCCTTTCATCATTACCCAAGAACTAAATTGTTTAAGGATTTTGACCCATTTTTGGCTTGGATCCATGTACATTTTCCAAATTAGTTTGTCTACAAGAGCCAATTTATGTTTTAACATTTCTTTCAGTCCCACCCCCCAACCTCTTTTGATTTGATAATCCTATCCTAGGAAATTAGGGGAAACTTCCTTTGTTTTGTGGATCCCTACTAGAAGTTCCTCATTGTTTTAGTCAACCTGTGATTGGCCCTTGAAGGAAGAGCAATGCATGAGAGAAGATATATAGGGATTGTCAAGATCACTACCTTTAACATTATTTTCCTACTAGCCCAAGATAGCCAATGCCCTCGCCATGAAGACATTTTGTTGTTGATCTTTTCCCTCAGTGGGTCCCATAGTCTGTTATTACGATGCCCCATTGCTAAGGGAAGGCCCAAATAAGAGATTTTTTGGTTGAGTCAAAATGTTGAGCCTTTTGATTTTATTTTATTTTATTTTATTTGACAATGATGATAATACAAATTGCATTTACACATACTTGTTAATTGATTTGACAATGGTATTATCATCTTCTATTATATTTAAGCATTTAATTCATTATTTTTTGTGCTCATTTTCATCTTTCTTCTTGGATAAGATAATGTGTTTGTTAAATCTTTGTATTGATATTTCTCTATAATTACAACAAGAAGCAAAGGAGAGAGTATTTTATTTTCTTAATTGTTTTTACACTTATAAATCATAAAATTTGATCTTTATATGGAAATTGACAATTAGTTTAATTAAAAAAAATTATTTACTTTCTATTTGTTTAATATGACTAAAATGTTGAAAATTGTAGCTCTATGTTTTGTGAGATAGAACCACCAATTTCCTACAAATTTCATTCAAGGAAACCTTAGAGATCTCAATCTAGAGATGGAAATGAAGGAAAAGATTTGCAATACAGTGTCCTAGGGTTTGATTAAAGGTGTAAAGGGAGTTCACTACCAAGCAAAGGCTTGGAAAGACAAGTAACATGCAAAACCTAGTGATGTGACCTAGAAATTGAACTGAAATAAGAACAAACTGGAGATGAAATAGAGGTGCACCTAGAAATTGAAGAAGCTCAAAACAAGGTTTGAAATCCTAAAATTTTGACTTTTAATGCACGCTGGGACTCATACACCAGTAGGGGAAATTTTATTCCTAGTTTAGGGTTTTGGGCCAAAATCGAAATCTAGAACTGCTAATCCAGGATCTACAAAAAATGCCTGAAAATAGGTATACTGGGACTTATACACCACAATTGGCAATTTAGTCTCAATATCAGGATTAATCTAAAACTCTGATATCCTCTAATGTTCTCCTGAATCTTCCCTCCTATAAAATCCCTAATTCTGAAACACCGATTTGCAACTTGTAGGTGACTTTCCATGATCTTGCAATGTAGATGACAACTTGAACAACTTGAAACTTGACAACTTTTCTCCAATCTTGCTCTTTAATGGATCTCCAACCTGAATCTACAAATCACATGTCAAAGAGAGGGGAAAATGTTGTTTTGTTAGTGGAAAGTGATTTTCCTTGGTCAAACACTATTTTTGTAATCAAACTTTGAAATCAAATCAAATAGAAGGAAGGAATGATGAATGAACAAATATGCAATGTTACAACTTACCAAACCCTTGAAGTAAAGGCCGCAACCTTGTAAGTAATGGCCAACATGAATGTGGATCTTGACTCTTGATCTAATGTTGTAGATCTTGACTTGAATGCTTCCTTGAATCATAAGAACCTACATCACAAATGTTAGCTCAAAAACAAACATGATGCATGATGACATTGACATGATGTTTGAATCTTGAATAATGCTCCAAAATGCTTGATAATCAATTCTTGAATGCTCTCACTTGAAATCTCTTGAATGATCACACTTGAATGCTCATAAGATCACTTAAATTGCTAGGAGAAAATATGTGAAATAACCTTGTATTTATACTTGTTTATGCCAAATTTCTCAAAATTACAACACTACTTGAGATGACATCAGATCTAGGAGAATAAAATCCTGCCAAGAATTGAATTCAAAATTAGGTCCAAGCTAAGCGAGACTCATATGCCAATTGGGGCTTATGAGTCCTAGTAAGCTAGGGTCGGGACACAAATTCCAAGAAATGTTTAGTTTTATGCTAAATTCAAGACTAGGCCCTAAATCTTAGGTGGGACCCATATGCCCAAGGTGGCGTATGAGTCACAAATCACTAAATCTAGGTGATACAATCCAAAATCATTCAATTATGATTGGTCATTACATATGTTTCAAGATTATCCTCGAAAAGATGCATTAAATAAGGCTTTTTGATGCAAAATAGGACCAAATAAGGCATAAAGAAGCCCGATTTTAGTAGGAAGGACCCAAACAAGAGTGAAAATGTAAAGGGCTACATTTTTCTACACTACAATTTGACAAAGTCTGATTTTTATATGATCCTAATCAAGTATGTTTTTGATCTTGCCATCATTGAAAGGAATACCATTTTAATTCAACAAGCAAAATATTATATTTATCCTATTTTTGAAATGATTGATCTACTTTTACTTGAATATTGTTTCAAAGTATACTTTTGACAATCTAAACACATTTTTTTAGTTAAAAACTAAGCATGTCAAAGCTATTTTACACAAATTTAGGATGACTAAAAGTAATCCTACATCTACACCAATGGAAATTGGGGATCGGGATCTCAACTAACACTAGTTCACCATTGGTCCATGGAATAGTGTATAAATAATTAGTAGGTGGTTTAACTTATATCTCAGTACCACCGAACTAAATTTATGTTTTCCAATAAGTTATCTTTCTTGTTACCTATCCAAGCCTTAAGTGAAACATTAGAAAGTTGCAAAATGAGTCCTATATGTCAAAGGGTCCCTCAACTTTAGCATTCTATATCAAATCTCTTGATTTCAAGCTAGAAGGATATATGATTTTGATTGGGATAGATCAATTGATACGAGGAAATTCTACCACTAGTTATTTGTTCACTCTTGGTTAAAGAGTAATTTATTGGTAGAGCAAGCTACAATAGAGTTACTTTATCTTACATAGAAGCGGAATACAAGGCAATCATCAATTAGATTGTAAGACAATGTGGATAAAGGATATTAGACAATCTTCAACTTGATCAAACAACATCGACCTCATTTTTTGTGATAACCAAAGTGTTCCCAAGATAGTGACTAACCCAATCTATCATGCCAAAACCAAGCATATTGAAGCTTGTCATCGATATATTTTCCAATTGATTGATAATGAAAATATTTGTCTTTATTATTGTCCTACAATAGAGCAAATTTCTGACATAATGACTCAACCACTTGGTAAAGCTATGTTTGTCAAGTTTCAAGATAAACTTGGAATTGTTTTTGCTTTAGTCATTAAGGGTGGGTATTAGATTAATGTAGCTTTGTCATAATAATATATAAAAAAATTATATGTTAGCATCATAGAAGTGTAAAGTTTTAGTTTTCTATGCTTGTGCTATCAATAGAATATTGTTGTATGTAGAGGTTAATTTGTTACAAGGTTGTTCATCATTTCTAAGAAGTGCTTCATTTTCTCACGCTTATTTAAAACAAGTCTCCATGCAATGTAATATTCAACAACTACTCTACAAAGTTAAAGTGGAATCAAATTATAGAATCAAAAACTTATAGGCATGACCCAACTTCAAGGGGAGGGAGGGAGGAGAGGAGCAGATTGAGGAGAGCACAAACAAATAGAAAAATCAGCTAGGTAGATGAATAAGCTTAAAGAGATGGTGACATTACAACACTAAATAGAATGATAAAGTTGATTGATGGGCCCTATCCTTCCTATAATTGGATTAGGAAGAAAGATCAACATAGAACAAAGCTCATGGATCAAAGCATAGCTAGGTTAGAGCAAGGCATTGGATCTAGATACAAATATAGAATAGATCAAGTGGAGAAGGCCAATTCAGAATAGAACACAAGGTAGATACAACTAACTAGATCAAAACTCAACTAAGTGAAAGCCAAATCCTTTCTTAAGTAGTTGGAATGACAGGGCATCACATTAGTATACAAGATATTGGTCCAGGAATAGTGAACAAAATCAAGTCTCTTTATTATCCCAGGGATAAAATAAACACTTGTCAAAATGGTTGCTTTTCAACACAAGTATAGGATTGAAAACAATGTGGTCCCTTAAGCACTCTTGAATTCAAGTTTATGCAAATGATGCATGTTGATGTGGTCTAGCATATATCCAACTCTCCTTTGGATTTGTAAAGATTTAACCATCATCTAATTAAAAATGGATAATATTTGCTCTAAGATCACCAAAGCTCTTATTACCTAACAACAGCACCCAACCCTATGTAAATACACAAGGTCCCATCAAATATTGGTTGGTGAATATGAACATCACCAAATCATTCCAAAAGTCTCTTTGAGTTTTGCAAATGGAGGATGCAAGGATGTGGGGACACAATTTTCATGATGTCAAAAATTTCCCAAACTTTGGGGGTAGCAAGGGGGTGGCTATAAAAACAACTTAAACAAACCAACTACACCTAAATTTTAAAAATAAATACAATGTGTTCAATTTGCAATGGATATTCTCCCTCTTTTGGCCTTTTAAGGGTTGTTAGCATTTTTTACTCAAAAAGGTGTCTTTTTTATGTTCAAACACCAAATGAAGTAGACTACCTAATGCAATAGCATCCTTTGGTGAAACACCAATCTTAACTCGCTAAAAAATTGGTGATTGGCATTTGACCTGAAATGAAGGCTTTTTAGGGTGTCGTATAACAAAGTAAGGTTAAGATATGTCTGCAAATAGATTCGAGGACTAATGTACCATGTAAGGGCTGCCAAGGGTGAGGTTATTCAACAACAGTCTTGCAATTGCTACAATAGGCGTTTTGCATCAATATCACATTTGTTGCAAAAAATGTTTTGCAGCAATCATGCAATTGTTACAAAACCATTTATTAGTATTCATGTAATTGCTACAAAATCTGTTCCACATCAATCACACAGCAGTTGTTGAAGTTATGAACCCAATGTGGAGCTAGAGAAAAGCTATGATCTCATCATAGATCCTACAAGCTTATGCAAGGAATATAGGAGAAGGCATCCAATCTATTTTGTATAAGCTTCACATCGCTGTCAAGCTCAATGATACAATAGTTTATAATGTCCCATTCTAAATTTTCCTCATTTTTGCTTTAAATAAATATCACACTCACAATAATACTTACATAATTAATTATAAATATAACTTATCCTTAAACTTATAATCTTGTTTATTATATATTTTGGGTTTAAAGCTTATAATATAAATTTGAAAGTATAAAACTTATTATTAAATCTCTTTTGTAATCCTTCTTCCAATTTGCAACACCTATCTCTTTTGCACAAATGTCTTGAAATATTTCTACCAAAGTTAGGGGATTTTGTCCACTAACATGACAAAATAAATTAAGGGTTTTCGTCCTTAAATTTCTAATCTTGGAGGGGTTTCATCCTCAAGATTGTTGAATCTTTAAAATTCATACTTCATAAAAGAAAATTAATGATGTATCTTCTCAAATTATTGATCCCTTCCCTTTGATTTAGCTTCTTTATATATCCTTATTTCTCCAATAGTCATGACCCTTTATATGCCTGATGACCTTTAGTTAATTATCATTTAGTATTTGTGTGATGGAAATCATAGGTGTAAAGAAATCACCTCATTTTAGTTATTGAGTATGAATCGGCTATCATAGTAACTTCTACTGCCCTGCATTATGTTGTAGTTATGATCGTCTTTTATCGATTCTTCAAGTGTTGCTAGGTTTGATGATATAGTATTTAATTTAGAAAGAGCCATAATAGTCCACCTTTCCTAGGATTTCTTGTCCTGGAGCAATTTTAGGTTGGGATTATCAAAGATGCCTGCTCCTTCCCATGTGGCATCCTCCATAGGAAAGTTCTTCCACTGAACCAACTATTCTAGAATGACCTTATTCTTTAACTTTTTATCTCCCATGTCAAGGATTTCTTTAGGTTCCAAAATTAATTTACCCTCATCATCAAGTTGGGGTAATCTTGGGAATGGCATAATAAGTTGACCTAACACTTTTTGAGGTGGGGTACATGAAAGATATTGTGAATTCTATTGTTTGTTGGTAACTCCATCACATAAGCTACCTCTCCTACCCTTCGTGTAATCTTATAAGGTCTATAAAATCGGGGCTTAAGTTTCTCCACACTAATTACATTGAGGGAAGATTGCTTATAAGGCTGGAACCTTAGGAAAACTAAGTCTCCAACTTCAAATGTTCTTTCCACCCTATGGTGATCATTATATATATATTTTTTATTTTGGGTCTATTGTAATTTTTCTTTGAGTGTGTTTAAAATATCCATACTCTACTATACCAAGTCTCTAACACCAAGGAATCTACTATCTGCAACAATAAAATTTACAAATGATAATACCTTGTAATCATATAGTGCTTTGAAGGGATTCATACCGATTGACATATGGTGAGTGGTAATATTCTAACAATATTCACCAAATGAAGCCATTTAACCCACGTTGTTTGTTATCCTGTAACATAATTCCTTAAATACCTTCAAGTCATTTGTTCATGTAGTTTTTGTATTCCCATTCGTTTGTGGGTGGTAGCTATTGTTTGGGGATAATTTTGTTCCAATCAATCGAAAAAAGTTATTTCCAAAAAAAAACCTAATAAAATTACTGTTTTTGTCACTCACAATATTTTTAGGTGGTTCATGTAGTTTAAATACTTCTCTAAAGAATAGATCAGCCACTTGTGGAGCTCTATATTCAAAAGATATGGTATTGAAATGAACACGCTTGGTAAGTCTATCTATGACCACAAAGATGCAATCCTTCATCTGTACTTTTGGTAGACCTATGATAAAATCCATTGAAATACTTTCCCATTTTTGTTTTGGAATTGGTAGGTGATGTAACAAACCATCTGAAAATGTTTGTTCTATCTTGTTTTGTTGGAAAACCATACATTCTGACATGCTTTAAGACATCCCCCTTGAATCCCTTCCAAGAAAATTTCTCACTTGTTTATATGTTTAATAATATATCCTTGATGACTAGCCAAATAGGTATCATGATATGCTCTCAAAATATTTTTTCCATCTTTAGTCTTGGGACTAGATATATTTGGTATTTATAAAGAATGAGTTCCTCAACTTCCTTGTACCTATCTTCTTGAACCTTGCCTTCCAATATGTCATTAGTCAATGTATTTTTGGCATATTCTACTAAAATAGGAGTTTTCCAATTAGTAGAAATATTTGTCATTCAGCATAAATGAGGTCTTTGAGACAAGACATCAGCCATGATATTATTTTTTCCTCGATATCAAAATTATAAGCCTATAACTTGCTTACCCATTTATGTTTCCCATCATTCAAATCTTTTTTATTTAGGAAGAACCTTAGACTGTTATTAAATATCTCTACCACAAATTTCCCACAAACCAAGTACTACTTGAATTTTCCTAATGTGTGCATGATGGTGAGCATTTCTTTGTTATAAATAGGGTAATTACTCTCAAGTTCCTTAAGCTTATGACTCTCAAATGTTAGAGTAATCATGCATTAGCTAATAATTAATTAATCTTTAATTGATTATTAGTCTAATTTATTCTCATGCACTTAAGCTAAACTTAGGAGTGTTTTATGCTTTATTAGTTGAGTTAATATTAGATCATTATGTCACATCTCATGTGATGTTGACAATTGTCATGATCTGATTCCTTTCTCATTTAGGGCTTTGCTCTTATAAGCACTCAACCCTCATTGTAATTACTCTTGGATATTATTTGGAGCTTTCATATCTTCTTAAAAGTCTCTTTTGTAGCTTTTTCTTGTTGAAGAATATTGCATATATTGTTTGCAGATCTCTTGTGTGGAAGGTGTCTTTGTTGTTTGATCATGTGGCTCGTGGTTTTGTGCTTGTTTCACAATTCTAACATGGTATCAGAGCGTGGATTCAACAAATCCTTTCTCGATTTATGAGGTGTTTTTTCTTCAACAAGAGTTGCAAGCTTCGGATCTGAATCTCCCTTGCTTGTTTTGCAAATTTTGGAGGTGGGTACTTTTCAAAGCTTTTTTGTGTAAAAAGGACCTTGTTGTTGGATCTAGAGTTGTCGAGAAAGTCAAATTTGGCTTTTGTTTTGCCTAATTTTGATCCTTGACACCAAATCTACAAGGCTTTGAAGTGGTTGCTCTTCTTCTAGATCCAGAGGGTAGCTATATTTTTTGTGCATTTTGGCACAAAATGAACATCACCAACGTGCTTAGAAGGCCCAAAAACCTTAAGATCGCCTGTCAATTTGTCAAATTTGGTGAAGTTGGCATTTGAGGCAAAAAAAAATTGTCAGGGAAGTTGTACGACCTCCCCAACACACAAATCAAGGTAATTTTTTTCAAAAAACAAAATTAAAAAAATTGTTGAAAAGCCTTTTAAAAAGGCAGGCAGGTTTTTTATTTACAAAAAAAAAGTTTATATTTAAAATAGTGGGGACGGTACCCAAAGTACCGCCGCCCTCCCATTATGGCAGGCGGCAGCTCCTTGGGCCCCGCCCCCTATAGGGAGGGTACCGCCCCTACCACATTGGCAGGTGGCATCCCCCACAGGCCCCCCCAATGTTTTTTTATTAAAAAAAAAAAAAAAAAAATCATCAATATATTTTTTTTTTAAACATTTTTTTTTAAATAAGTCAAATTGCACAAATGCTCTGACAGCGATTTGGCCGTCAATTTTAGACCTAATGTTCTGCTGCGATGGTCATTTGGATGTCAAATTTAATGAAGTGACTATGTATTTTGCCCTTTGAGGGTTGTTTTCTTCTAAAGGCCATAACTTTTGCCCACAATGTCGAAATCGAGCAAACGAGATATCGTTGGAAAGAGGACTTAGAGTACTTTCCAGTGGTGCAAGTATTTTTTGGAGATTTTTCTTCAGGTCCATGTTATTTCCAGTCAAATTGAGATATTCTTTTTCAGAGTTGCCTTTAGTGTTTTCAGCATAACTTTTGCATACAATGTCAAAAATGGGAAAACGAGATATCGTCAGAAATTTGTTTCCAAGCTCTTTGTAGTGGTGTAGGTGGTTTCTAGATTTTATTTTTGGTTTTTACCAGAAATCCATCTTCTCAGTTGTAGTCTTTTTTGGATCTTATGGGCTCGCATTGCATGTATTTATCATATGTAAATGCACTGAAATAAGTGCCTCAACTTTGTATGTGTCATATTGGGACTCTTGCACATCACTTTGTGCCTTATTGTACTTGCACTATGATATAAAGTGCCATGGCGGATGATGTTTTCCTTTGTTTTTCCTTCATACCTTTCTCACGCGTGTGTGTCTTGGTTTGCACATCCTTTATATATGCTTGTACTTTCATGTCTACACATTCAAATGTTTTTGGCTCTTTATCATGCACTACATTCAAGCATTGAATTTCAATGTACCTGTCATACCTCTCCCTTGTCAGCATTATGTATGGTGCCAATGCTTCCTTGGTTTCGTGTTGGAGTGAGCTATGTATACAGTATTTGTTCCTATGTACTAGGCGGATACAGTGGTTGGTTACCCATGCATTTCGGTGAGATGGAGCACTTACCATATGGACACTCTTGTATTCCTATTTCAGGAGGCGACCTTCCATTTTTTACTTGTTTGGAGGCTTCTTCAGTCCTTCACTTGGATTTCATCTCTTTTTGGAGTGGATTTTTTCCCATGAGGTTTTCTATATTTCTCCACATTATAGAGATCTTTTGTTTGTACATGGGTACCTATTTTGGCCTTGTTTGTCAAGACCCATCATGCATTCTTTTTAGGGTTTTTAGCTACTCCCTAAGTTCATCTTAAGGGGGGGTGTTAGAGTAATCATATATTAGCTAATAATTATTTAATCTTTAATTGATTATTAGTCTAATTTATTCTCGTGCACTTAAGCTAAACTTAGGAGTGTTTTATGCTTTATTAGTTGAGCTAATATTAGATCATTATGTCACATCTTATGTGATATTGACAATTGTCATGATCTGATCCCTTTCTCATTTAGGGCTTTGCTCTTATAAGCACTCAACCCTCATTGTAATTACTCTTGGATATTATCTAGAGATTTCATATCTTCTTGAAAGTCTCTTCTGTAGCTTTTTCTTGTTGAAGAATATTGCATATATTGTTTGCAGATCTCTTGTGTGGAAGGTGTCTTTGTTTCTTGTTTGATACTATGGCTCATGGTTTTGTGCTTGTTTCACAATTCTAACATCAAATGCTATTGTGAATTTATTTTAAATTAATATTGATCCAATACCTTATCCTGAAGCATCACATTCTAATTCAAATGGGAGTGAGAAATCAAGAATGGCTAATATAGGACAAGAGTTCATTACCTCTTTGAACTTGTCAAAAGCTCTTTGTGCCTCCTCACTTCATGAAAATATGCCTTTCCTAGTTAATTTTGTTAGTGGGGCGACCAATTGTGAGAACCCTTTGGCAAACCTCATATATAGCTACAAAGTCCCACAAATCCTCTTAAATGTGATAAAGTCTTAGGTTGAGACCAATTCGTTCTTACATTGATCTTCTCCTCATCTACATTGACACCTTGGGCACTAATTGAATGCCCCAAATACAAAATATCCATCATTCCAGACTCACATTTGGATGCCTTGGAAAATAGTGATTGTTGCTCAAATATTCCCAATACCTCATCTATATGTTTTAAACGATCCTCCCAAGTTTTACTATAAATCAAGGAAACCTAAGGACGTGTTCTTGACTTTTTAGGCGCATCCCCATTTTCAAGATGCCTTGGGGATGAGGGGAACGAGAGGGATTGGTTGGGATTTTGTTGGATGAGGTGGAACCTCACAATGGCAATGACTTAGAGGATGACTTCAATTTTGATGCAATATTGAGAGATGTAGATTAGGGGCAACAATTTACTTCCTTTCAAGTTGTATTTTCATATTGTAATTGAAAGTGAAACTTGTAGCCTTTGGGCATTTTATTATATGCATATTAACAATTTGACAACGAAGTATAAAAGCAATTTGAATTAATTTTTGACATTTGCTAAATTGTTTGACTTTGACTTTGACTCATGAATTCTCAATTTAACACAATGTTATGAATTAAGGTTCTATAATGTATATATCAATGCTTTATCAATGTTATAGTTATCAACCTAGATTTGCACCCTGCAGAATATAACTCAACAATCCAGTGTAACATGGGAAGACCTCTAAAGCTATGGGTCACTTATAGGCAGAGGTCAACCTCCGGAGAAGGTCGGCTTCCTTTGGTGTCACCTAACTACTGATTCTGTAAAGGGAAAGGGAGAAGGAATGCATAAAAATAAAACTAACACTATGGTGATGCACCGAACTGACAAGAATCATGAAATAAAATAGATGAGCATACACTAGAAAACTAATGATAGCTACTTTATTTACTCAACATGAACTTCGTGAACTTATGCATCATTCTTGAAAGGCTTAATCTGCATATACACTTTAAGAAGGAAAGATGAATTTCACAACTTTAAAGTTCGAATGCAGATTGAGAAAACACAGTTCAAAAAAATCACATAATCTAGAAGAAAATGAAAGTAGCATGAACACTAACACTGGTTTCGAAGGTAATCTCTATATTTTATATTCAAAATTCCAGATGAGTTACAAAGCATACATCAGTTGAGAAAGGATTTGAGAAAAATCACTAACTCTTTAGAATGTATAATCTGAACTCACTTACAAAGAGGCAAAAATGCCTTATATACAAAAGATGTGTTGGCCCCTAGGGCTTACAAAATATCAGCCTTCAGAAAGATCTGCCCTTAGATCTTTTTGAATGAAATTAATGTTGCATTCAAGTGAGTCCCTGTTGTCCATGTCGGTGAAGAAATGCTCCAGGAATGACCTCCTTGATCATTTGCAACACCCGCATTAACTTCTGGTCTCGTGTCTATCTTCGAACCTCCTTGCCAAGCTACTTTGAATGCTCCTGGGCTCAGAGCAAATCCACGTCACATTCGTCTAGTTAGTCATCTTCACAGGGGTCAAACTGCCACGGCTCTCATGTAGTTCATTTGGATTGGTTGAATTCGTGCCACATAGGTTTTCAGGCGGTCAAAGGTCACTCTATTAAAATCGCATGTCAGTGAGACACTAGCCATGTCTCCCTGATGCGATTATGCCCTTCAACAGTTATTGGTATAGCTCACAACCATCGGCAAGAGTTCATAGCGAGCCCAAAAGTCATATTGACATCCACAGTAATTGTCACCCAGACCATCGGCAAGACTTTTCACTTTCGGGAAGACCTCATGGTGAGCCCTCAAAAGTCATACCGATCTTTGTGAGTTATACCGCTGAGCTCCTTCATCAACAAGACATCCATGTGTCGATGAGACCTCTTACCGAAGGCAAAACACTATACCGGGACCCTTCATCCTTCGGCAGGACCTCATGTTTTCACCAAGCTCACTTTCTTTCGGCAAGACTCCATCGGGTCGGCGAGACATCTTGGCGACCCCAAAAACTTTCGACCAGACTGCGATTAATCGGCAAGACCTCTCATCGTGGTCACAATCTTATTCCGAAGGAAAAATCCTTCGGTGAGACCTTTCATCATCTACCGCCACGACCACCCCATGTCGGCAAGACATTTCAACGAGGCCCCTTCTCCCCGACGCTAGCCCAGTGAATAACTGTCAGTGTGACTTCCTTCTAGCGGAGAGATACATAAAAATTCCTGCCAACCCGAATGTCCTAGCGACCGGTGTATTCAAACAAATAGAACGCACTGTTAGTCGACAAGACAGCAGGAAGGTCTTGCCGACCTTCTCTGATGGATTTTATGCCAAATCTGACTGAGGCGAGGCTTTCCAATAGACTTCCCTGTGAGGTAGCACTAGATAAGGACCTAACCCTTGATGCAAACGTCCCATTTGGCCTTTGAGAACACCCGAAACATAATCTGTCTTGCCTGATTGAGCCCATAGGTGAAAAATTGGGCAACAGTTATCATATGAATATTTAAAATTTCCCTATATATTTTAAAATTCCCTATTTTTGATGTATTCATCCCCTTTGTCACCCCCTATCATCCCCAAAAAGGGCCTAAAAAATTGAGGACTCAAAAACATGTCCCCTATCCTCTACTATCCCCATCCCAAAAACTTGGGGTAACATAGTTATAAATCACTATACTATCAAAGAAAACCAAAAGAAGTTTCCTTAATTGCTTACTGAATACTTGGTTCATGCAAGATTGGAATGTAGCTCGAGCATTAGTAAGCCCAAAGGGCATCGCTAGGAACTCAAAATGCCCAAAGTGATATATAAAGGTGTAATATTTGGCTATGGAGATAGCCACCCAAGATCTAAAGCCCTATGGAAAGCACAAAATACTCAAAAAATCAATATGACAAGAATAAATTGTATTCTTATCAATGAATGCAAAAATAATCAATAGAGTTGGTTGTACAATGTGTGAGAGCACCTTGGTTATTTAGCCAAGGTGAGAAATAAGATGTCATAAGATTATGACAAGTGTCTTAATCTTATGATATGAGACAACTTATCATAACTACCTAGGAAAAGATAAAATCTAGACATGCAACTAAGTCTTTTAGAAAGAATATTATGACCTAAGTAAACTTAACATGTGAATATGTCCCCTATGTCCTAGCAAGTGAGTTAACTAGGTACAAGACATTTATTCACACCAACAAAAGGTAGTCTTGTGAACATCCTCCTTCCTCATCCTTATCTGATGGTACCTATAACATAAATGAATTAAAGAGAATTATACTACTTTGTGGAGAACATCAATCAACTCATCAATTTTGGGATAGGATAGCAATCCTTGATAGTCTTTTTATTGAGTGCCCTATAATCGACACACATCCTCATAGAACCATCCTTCTTCTTCACCACTACCACATAGGAAGCAAAATGACTAGAGCTTGGTTGCATATGTCTCATATCGAGTAGTCCTTTAATTGTTTTCTCAATTTCTACCTTATAACTTCTTGGATGACGATATGTAGTGATGACCAACTTGGAACCTTCCTGTAACTCAAAGACATGTTGAAATCCCCTATCAGGTGACAGTCCTATTGGGATATCACCAAATACCATACTATGCTTATCCAAAATGGGTTGAATATTATATGAACTTAGTCTATTCATTTGTGGTTGAAGGTCCATTAGTAATAAGACATTATACTACCCAATCCAGTTGTCCCTTACAAGCTCTCCATTCTCTTTGCAAAAACAACCCTTGGAGTTCCATTAGATAAACCTTGAAGAACCACCTGTTTACCCTCAATTTTGAATTTATGTTCCATTGTTCGATAATTCTATGTGAAATCCCCAAGTGAATGTAACCATTATACATCCAAAACTACATTCGTCTCACTAATGTCCACCACATAAAAGTTATCAAGAACCTTGTGCCTACCCAAAGTGATGTCAAGTTCTATCTTGTGTGTGCATAGAATAGTAAATCCATCGACCACAACCACATTGAAACCTTCAAAGTTATCCATTTTCAATTTTAACCTAGTCACTAACCCCTCATCAATGAAATTATGGGTATCCCCAATATTAATTAAAAGTGTTACCTTATGTCCCTGAAGCACTCCTCGCGCATGAAAGGGATGATATCTAGGTGATCCTAGAAGTGTGGTGAGTGTACCTCCAAAAGGCTTCTCTACTTTCCCATCCTCATGCTCAATCTCCTCTAAACACCCTCGAGCTAGAACTCTTTTGTTTTTTAACCCTCTTTTCTGATTCCCACTATGTAACAAACATGTCCTTTTCCCAAGCAATTATGCCTTGGCTCGCATGGCTCTCTACAAGAAAAGCATAATTTCTTCCTTCAAAGTTCATTCTTGGATTCTTTCACCTTGTGGGATTGGGGAGGTAGTGCCTTTGGCTACGAAAAATCTTTGTGAAGTGGTTGCTTATGCAACTCTAATGGTATATTCATGGAATAGGTCTTCTTCTTAGATGTGGTATCTTCCAATTTTAAGACCCTTTGAATAGGGTCTTGTAGAGATGATAGCTCAAAAGCTCAAACCAACCCCCGAAGTGACTCTGAAATCCCTTCAATAAATAAAAACTTAAGTCTCTTCTCTATAATATCTGGCACCATGATTAAAACCCTTTAAAACTTGCTACATATTCTTCTACCATACCTTGCTACCTTAGTCATGTCAACTCTTTAAAATGTATTTTTGGTTTTTTCTATCAAATCTATCTATAAACCTTTGTGTGAAGTTGACATGTCATAATTTGTTGATGCCCCCATGCAATGACCTTCCCTGAACCATCAAAAGTGGGGAGAATCAACTTAATCTTTGCTGGAGATCTTTGTTGGGTCAAGTCTTTTTTCTCCTCTTGAGATAATCTTTGATCTTGCATTATGAAATTATATAAATAGAATGTCTTCTAAGATCTAGATCAAGTCTTGAGTATGTGTCTAGACTCTACACTCATCAAAGTCATTTGTTGTCATGTTTGGCTCTTCATGTGGCTACTCAACTCTTGGTAAGAATGTGGGTTGTGTGATTCTAGATGGTGATCCAAGTGGAGTTCTATTGTTGGATTTTGATCCTGAATTATTTGAATTACTACCTTCACCTCCATTAGTTTGTGTAGGCCTCAGTAAATTAATTGTATTATTCATATTTTGAAGTGTTTGAAGGGTCAATTGTGCTGTTTTTTCTCATCTTTGCATATAAGTCTTCCACTCATTCGCTCATCCTATCTTCCAATTGGCCATTTTATTCTTTCCTCTACCTTTAATTTGGTTGATAGCCTCTTGTAATGCTACCTCTAGTTTTCTCTTTTCTCTCTTCAAGGCTCGTTGATCTCTTTGGCTCCACTGTATAAACTATTTTTTTAGACCCACTGGCTGACAAGATTGCTGCTCTAATACCAATTTTAATGTCTTATTCTAAAATTCTCATTTTTCTTTAAATATATATCACACACTCACAATAATACTTACATAATTAATAATAAAAATTAATTTATCCTTAAACTTATAATTTTCATCATTATATATTCCAAATTTAAAGCTTATAATATAAATTTTAAAATATACACTTATTATTAGTTCTCTGTTGTAATCCTTCTTGCAATTTGCCGCTATCTCTTTTGTACAAATGTCTTGAAATATTTCTGCCAAACTAAGGGGTTTCATCGACTAACTTAACAAAATAAATTAAGGATTTCATCCTTGAATTTCTCAACTTGGAAGGGTTTCGTCCTCAAAATTGTTTGAATCTTTAATTCATACTTCATAAAGGAAAATTAATAATATATCTTCTCAAATTGATGATCCATTCTCTTTGATTTATCTTCTTTATATACCTTTATTTCTCTAGTAGTCATGACTCTTCATATGCCTTATGACCTTGGTTATCATTTACTATTTGTTAGAGGTAAATCGCGGGTGTAAAGAAATCATCTGATTTTAATTAGGGGAGAGGGCCCAATAGTCGTGCGGGGTCCAATAGTCGTGCACCCAATCGTACATATAATACCCAATAGTCGTTTATATAATGTCTAATAGTTGTGAATTGACTACCCATAATTAAACAAAATGTATGCTTTTGATCTAAAAAACAACCAATCATGTGATACCACATCAGCGCTCAACTACTCATGATGTAATGCACGAGAATTGGTCTCACTATTTTTTGGGGCCTTTTTGGACACCTTGACAAAAACGCATGCTGATGTGGCACCATATTTGATGATGTGGCCCTGAAACCTTAGTTATAAGTGGAGAACTTGCCAAGTAAGCTGCTGTAAAAAATTGGGAGTGATTTGAAATTTCGACGTAGGATAATTAGAAGCGCGAAGTTAGGGTGCACGACTACAGGGCCCTCTCCCCTATTATGGATCGGCTATCATCGTAACTTTCGCTTCCCTGCATTCTCTTGTACTTATGATTTTCTTTTATCAATTCTTCAAGCTCTATTGGGTTTGATGATATAGTATTTAATTTAGGCAGAGGCATTACACAACTCTATAAGGCATTAAGGATAACAATTAAATTGACAAGATCACAAGGCAAAGCACATAAATTTTCTCTCGATTCGTCTGGAGAGGGTGTTCTACAAGCATTGCTAAACAAATGCTAGAATGATTGTTTGTAAACATCGGAGAAAAAGGGTTCACAAGAATCCTTACGCTAATCAGATTCAGATACAAAGGATATTCTTATCTTTGGGGGCGAGTTTCTTCTATTGGCTATAAAGTAATGTTCATCATCGTTAGGCCTGTCACCTGACAATATTGCAGTTCCATCATCATTGCTGGAGTTCAAAGTGTTATAGCACTTTCAACCCAAGAAGTGGAAGATGGCAAAGAATCAATGTTCAAGAAATGAAACTTTGGAAAACCAATCTTTAGATAGTTTTTCCAATAATGGGAAGGGGTTTCTTTTTTAAGTTTCTCTTTAAAAGTTTTTTTTTGTTTTCTCCTCGTAGCATGTCCAATTATGTAATGGTCAGTTAAATCTAAAGTTTGTGTGCTCTCTTGTCTGAATAAGTTTTAGACCCTAGGAACACGTCCCCATATAACATTTCTTTTAAATGATCCAGAATATTGTGGATTTGACCCCAGGCAAATGGTTGGGGTCAATAAATCTTTTTCACTGTAGAATAATTTTTTAATCACTTTTGACATTATACAATAAATTCCATTCTGGAGTGTTAGTTGAGTGCCTTGTAGGAGCGCTTAAAACTCTACCATGTTATTAGTTTGAATCATAGCTCCTTGTAAATTGTTCATATGTAGATGACCATGGGACTCTCATATTATTTTTTGATTGATCCAAAATGGCTCATGAAAGTTGGTCAGTTCAACTAACTAAGCCACTAATATTGAATGAAGTAGGCCACCTGGAGAAACTCTAGTAACATTTTAAGACAATTCAGCAGAAGAAACAGAGTTGGCAGAAGACATAATGGTATAAAACAAATACAGAAAGGTTTAGGGTGATGTGGAAAGTGAGGGGCCAGAAGAGGATCTACTAAAGGGCATTCCTAACAAATTCAACCACTGACGATACAGTTTATCACATTAGAATACACTTGAAGCCATTTTGTGCAGAATTGGACAATACGACAAGTTTGGCCAGGACCAAAACCATTCATATCTGACAAATATCAGATCCAAACATATCCAACAAGATTCTAAAGCTTTCATCCTTTCAAAGATTAATGAGGTTTGGATTCTCTATTCAATTCATTTGTTAAGTTATTAACTTATTATATATATACTCCTCGGAGTTCATGCAAAATCAAAATCAATTTTAGTATATCTTAGTGGACCTTTAGCATGTGAGTGCAGCATGGGAGAGTCTGTAGAAGCAAGTTACATAGTGTAGAAAGCTAAAAAAGCACTATGATATATTATTGGTGTTCTTGGAGACCTTGAGAAGGTAAATTGGCTTGTATATTTGCCTGCAATAGTGGTAGGGAAATGTATAAATCTTGCTAATCTGGATATTTCCCACATCAGGTTGCTCCAAGAGAGATCCTTTGTTTTGAACTTACGATTTTTGTGTATTTCAGTTATTTATTTCCATTCATGCAACTACCTTCTATAATTTGCAGAACATAAGGATCACAGTTCCAAGGCAATTTGCCATTTTCTTAAGAAAAGTACTTAAGAGGACACAGCATAATTTACTAAGACAATTGTACAAAGTTAAGATTTTGTTGATGATTTAGCTAAGGAATATGTACACTATTATGGATCAGATTGGTATCAGACAAGATTGTGTTATTCACGTGCTTGTTGGAAGTTGTTGCCCAAAACTCTTAAGGGAGTTATTTCTTGTGGGGAGTCTTGTATTGATTCCATATGGTTGTTCATCGGTTGTGTTGATTGTCTTGTTTGAGCCTCTACCCGAGAGGTTGTGTGTTGAGTTTATTTTGTGTATTGTACAAGTGTTAGATGTGTGAGCTCTTGTATAGGACAAACTCTTGCTAAATGGCCATGCTTATGGCAGTTTTTCCCATTCTATCAGTCATATGTCCAAGATAATTTGATATGGCAAAGACTTTTCTAAATGAATGATGAAAAAAAACTCTTTCTAAATGGAAAAGCTCATTAGAGTTTTTTCCCATGCTATTAGTCCTATGTCAAAGATATTGGATCTGGCAAAAACTTTTTTAAATGAATGTTGGAAACAAACTCTTGCTAAATGGCCATGCTCATCATAGTTTTTTCCCATTCTATTAGTCCTATGTCTAAGATGATTCAATCTGGCATAGTTGAAAACCCCTAGAGATTTCATGAATTCAAATGCTCTGACATTCACCAATTACATCTCTGATCCTTTTATAAGAAGACTATTGCTAGTATTCACTTGGAAGATGAGGAAGTCTCACCCAGACTAGAACCATGTTAGGAAGTCTTCTGTTGGATTTTAATACCAGAGACCACTGCCTCATGAATGATAAATGGTTGTGCTCATGACAGTTTTTTCCCATTCTATTAGTCTTATGTCTAAGATGATTCAATCTGGCATAGTTGAAAACCCCTAGAGACTTCATGAATTCAAATGCTATGACATTCGCCAATTACATCTCTGGTCGTTTTATGAGAAGACTATTGCTATTATTCACTTTGAAAAAGAGGAAGTCTCACCCAGACTAGAACCATGTTAGGGAAGTCTTTTGTTGAACTTAACACCAGAGATCAGTGCCTCATGAATAGTGGGTTCCCTCATACACTAGGGTCCACCTTGAAAAAACTAGTCCTTCTCCTGTATGGAAGAAAATATGCCTATAAAATATTCCTTACAAAACACTAGAATATCCATAGACAGTGAGCATATCCAATTTTCCTGTACCTGGGCCCTAAAAGTCTTGGTTCCAGGAGAAGACCCCATCAATCTGCAAACCAGGGCATGCAACATTGAGAAGACAAACGTGGTTTTCCAATTCCTACATAGAGAATTAGACTTTGGAATAGATTAGCAACCGGAGATAACAGTCATTCTCTTTTTTCAAAGGGAATAATAGCCCTTTGACAATGATGATGAATGAAATGCAGTAATTCAACCTTGTAGAGCTGACTGGTTTCATGAGCAACTTCTATTCTCAAGTTTGGATTGTAGGATAGAGGATGATGGCAAGAGTTGGCAGCTATTGACCACTCAGCCAAGGCATATATGTAGAACAGTCTGAAATTTAAATAGTGACATGACGAGGAGGAGATTCTTGGTGCAGGATGATGCATGAACAGGAAGGAAAGAGATGAAAGAGCTTTAATTGAAACTATCTCAGTACAATACATATACTTTGTGCTTGAAAAGGCCTGCATCTCTACCACTTCATTAATAACTTGCACTAAATGCTATCATTCAAAGAACATCTTCACTCATGAGATATCTCTAGACCCCATTTTATATTAACTAGCCTTCTCTTTTGAAGTAAAGAACATTATATCACACCACCTCTACTGATGTAAATGATTATCATATTACAGATTACAATATCCAATCACTTGATGCTTGACATCATAGGCACTTTATTCCACTTCTTCCTCGGCATCCATTTCTCCATCATTGCCCTCATCTGCTTCATCATTTTCCTCTTCATCTTCTACCTCAGGCTTCATTGGTGGGGGTGGTAAAGTATTCTTGACCATTTCAAGGAATTCATCGACAGTCGAACTTGACATTCTCTCCTCGCAGTCTTCTATTATCTGTTTGCCCATGATATAGAATAAAATAATAGACAAGAAAAATCCTATTTAATCATAAAGTAGCTTAAGGTTCAAAAACATAGTACAGTGGCTCTCAAATATCCAAAGCTAGTTATAAAATAAATAAAAAAGACCAACAAATAGGAGATCTACCATATGGACTTCAACTGCTGTGGAAGGCCTAAGATTTAGAACTTGAAGTCGTTCTGCTTTTGTAAGTGAAAACTTTTCTGCCTTCAACAAGAACTCCTGTGCAATCTCCTGAGTCAGGGTTCCCGCTGCAGACCGCACCAAGTAATCAAAAACCTGTTTTAAAAGAAAAAGACAATCAGCCTATTAGATGCCAAGTGTGCCCTTACAAACCAATAAACACATAATCCCTACCATGGGCATTTATCCTACTAATGAGAACCAAGGATGCAAAAACATTTACCTGACATTCAGACTGAGTTGCAGAGCCAGATGAACCCAAAGGATCTTGAGTGGCTCCTCTGGATCGCAACAGATTCATCACTTCAAAGTTGGAGAGTAGACCAGCATTAGCATCCAGTCTATATAAAATAAAACATGTTAGGCATAACTTGCATGCAATAGGAATCCAGGACAAGGCATGTTATTACTTTTGAGTTATCAAGCAATTTAAAACACCATAGAAAAAATCTTTACCATCTTTCAATCTTGAAAACAATTTCATAAGAGAATTCAATCCAAAAGAATCTTACACTTTCATGATGAATGGAAATGGAATCCCATGCAATATCAATTCTGGCCAGACCTTGAAAACCTCATAAAATGAATAAATTTATAATATTTTCAAAGACAAGATGGTTGAAGCATCCTCAATACCAACGAAGCATCCAACTACTACACGTGTTTCCTACCTGAATGAGCAAAACAACATGACAAAATCATAAATGTTATAGTTGAAACTCATGATACTTAAAAGAAAGGTATTTCAAATTCGTTGAATATAATTTTAAAGGTTGCAGTCACACATCTAAACCTCAAAACCTTGCAAGGTTATAATTATCTGCCTACCAATAATTTGCATATCATACTTTACTCGTCTGCCAATTGATCACACATATTTTTTATAATTGAACAGAAGATACTAGTATTACACATGTTTGTCTAACCTGCTCATCAAATCTTTCTGGGTCACTTCCAAAGGAAGGGGGATACAATTAGAATTATAAATAATAATTAAATCATCTATATGTTCTTCAACATCTTTTGAAACTCTTCATTTGCTAGTCCACTAATGACCCACACTATGGGAACAGATATGGATTGGGATACAAATGGACACACATTTTATATAAAAACATGTGTGTGTGTGTGTATGTGCATGTGTGTGTGTGGGTTACCTGTGTGAATGCATGAGTGTGTGTATGTGTGTGCATGGATATGTGTGGCTGTGCACATGGGCATGCACGTGGGGGCAAGGGCGTGGGAGCATGCACATGGGGCAGGCATGAACACGTGTGTGTGCATGTGTCAATAGTTGTGAATGTGTGTGAGTGTACACATGTGCATGTGTTCGGGTGTGTATATGCACATGTGTGGGCATTTGTTCACCTGTACATATGTTTGCATGCATGTGTGTGTGCAGACATGCATAGGTTCATGAGTGGGTTAGTGTATATATGCATTGTGTGTGTGTGTGTGTGTGGGTTAGTAATTGGTAACAGATGGGGATTACCCTTGGACCCCTCTAGAATTGACAATTCTAGAATGATAGTTCATCAAAATACTAAATGGAAACCTCTCCCAGTGGATTGGGGAAAGTTAAATTTTGGTGGGGCTGCTAAAGGCAACCCAGGTTTGGCAAGTGGTGGTGCTATTCTCAAATATCCTATTGGTGAAGTCATTGCGGGTTTTTCAAGGGGGTTGGGGTGCAAAATAGCGATGTGGCTGAAGCTTTGGCTATGTTATGTGGGGTTAAAATTGCCCTCTCAATGGGGATAAAAAATCTGCAGATTGAAGGTGATTCCAAACTCATAATAGACTCGGTGGAGGGGAAGGTTAAGGTGGGATGGGCTATCAGTTATATTATCCATGACATCCACAATCTTCTATTAGACTTTGACAATTATGTGCTTTCTCATATTGATAAGGAGGGAAACAAAGTTGCAGATGCTTTGGCTAATTTGGGAATAAATTTCAATTCCTTGAGATGTTGGAGAAACAAAGGGAATCTCTCAGAAAATATAAGAAGCCTTCTTTTAAAGGACCAGCAAAATATCACCCCTTCTAATGATGATGGCTATTAGAAGAATAAGGTTGTCATAACCTTTCCTTTTTACCTGTTATCCTCAATTGAGTGTTCTATTAAAAAAGTCATGGATGTGTCTTCAAAAAACCCAAAAAAACCTCCCATCCCGCTCCATCAGGGTCTTATCTTCTGGCTCTACCACTTCCATCTAGCTTTGTGTCCGCCAAAACCTATTAGGGCTTGTCTCATAAAAGATTCCTCGCTTGATAGCTCTCTTGCTAAGAACATTGCTAACTCTCCTGTTGAGAAATCTGAGACGCCGCCCAATAAAGGAAAGAAGGTTTCCACTTCACAAAATGCCACCTCCATTAACCCTCTAAATGAGGCTAAAACTACCACTCCTCAGTCTAAATCCCCTAGAACCCCCCACTCCTCCACCCAAAAGCTTGCTGTGGTGAGCTTATGTGATCTAAAGAATGGCCCCATAAAGAATTTGGGTAAACGAGGCAACACAGGGACTAAAAACCCCACAAGAAAAAAGAAAAAGAATTCCTCGATTCAGTTTTTTGTCGAGGAAGCCAATTTCAATGGAGAGGAGGATGAGAAAACTAACTCTACTCACAAAGAATATGTTAAAAGTGTGCATGATACCGTGAAGGAGACAAAGAGCCCTAATCTGAATGTTAGGAGGTCTAACTAGCTAGCCACCCGCATGACCCCTAACTTTAGCATTGATGAAATCTCCAATGACTCGACGGATAGGGAGGAGATTGATGAAGAAAACAACAATAAGGATGATTAGGAGGAGGAGATGGATACGGATAATTTGGGCCTGAGCTTGTTCCCTGAGCTGAATGCAATGTTGTCAGACTTTGAGGACTCAAACACCACCCTTGCCATGAAACTTGACCAAGATAGTTACTCAAAGTGAATGCGAATTGCGGCGAATGTTGCTACTTTGAAGACCCGTGTTGATGAGCTTGAAGGGAAGTTGAGAGACGATTCTCGCTTCACCTTGAAAGTAATGCACCATTTGGCGGCCACCCTATGTTCTTTGATGGAAGAAGAATTTAAAAGTTATGAAAGCAACAAGGGAGCAAGCACCAGTATTGATAATAGGGAACTATTTAAATTCCTCAAGGAGGATTGGGATAAAATGTTTGATTAGTCTGGTGCTCCCTTTGTTTCTGTTTATTATATGTTTTAAAACTGCGAACTCGGTTGTTACTATGTTGTTATAGTGTTGCTTTTGGCCAGTGGCCTTTCCGATCTTTTTGTTTTATGTTGTTTTTGTGTTGTTTTGGTGCCCAGGAGGCCTTTAGTGTTAAGGTTTCAACACCCTAATTTGCTGCTTAAATTATCAAAAACATTATGTTTTAATATTAATACTGTTATAGTAAAGAAATAAAATTAATATTATTATTAAATAACATTATATCTCCATATTGGCATGCTAGTACTGTTATTTTAATTTAAAAAGGACAGATTATTTTAAAAGGAAAAAACAAAATTATAGTTAAAAACTTAAAAGGGTAAAGGAACTAGCGAATATTATAAGAGATTATTGTTATTATTTAAAACTAAGTTACCAATTCGTTTTTGGATTCGGGTACGGGTACGAGAATCTGGTACGGGATTCGGCAAAAAAAAAAATTTGGGGTTGGGTATGGCTTGGGTACGGCAATACAAAAAACATATAAAAATCAGAAATATATACATATTTGCAGCAGTAATGAAGTTCAGAATATACCACCATATTAATAGTCTAATAACATAGCAAAAATGCATCACCACTTTCATAGTCAAATATTAAAATATTAGTGATACTCGAATGTCATGATATAAAATTATAAATTAAAGTTCAAACATAAAAATGTCAAGTGTTTTTGGGAAGATGATGCCAGAATGAAAGAATGTGTGGCAGCCACTATTGGAGAAGTGGAAGATGACCTTGTAGATGGCTTGCACAATCCTTTCTTGGCTAAAGGATGGGATTCTTATTTTGCTTTCCCGATTGCACTATTTGCTTCTTACTCTTTGATATAAGAGGGAAATTACTCCTTAGGCAATCCATGTTTGTTTGGCCCTAGACAAATTCTAATTCCTTGCCTGGTCATTGCACACAAGTAAGTTTTCACCAGACTAGACAAGCTCTTCTACTTGTTATGGCATTGACTACAAGTCCAAAGATACCTCCAGCAAGGTGCTCAAATTGAAGACACCTGCAGCATTAGATCTTGTGTACTGAAGGGCTTAAACAGAGTTAGGGACTCTTCACGTATAATAGAGTGTAATGGCAGAATGGTAAGATTTTCTATACAAAGAGGGAGGTGTTCAGTATAGATGAGAATATGCTGTGAACTGAAGTGTTTTCATGTAGTATATGATGCTTTTGTAATCAGAAGTTCTTATGATGTCATTGGATGTATTAGGGTGTTCTTGTGTTGACAGAGTTGACTGTGGATATGCATTTGAATAGACATTGAATTGCAGAAGGATAGTGATTTGTATAGAAACAGAGAGACCCTCTGTGTATTTCCTTTTCATCCAAATCTGAGATGTAATCATTCATGTCAGTGAGACAAATGTCATGTCAGTGAAACACAAATTGTACCTAGTGAAGGTTTTGATTCTTGCCAGTGAGGCTATGTCAGTGAGACACTAAATGTAACCAGTGAGGTTTTGTTTTGCCAGTGAGGCATAATAAAGTGCAGATTCAAGGGTGGTTTTTTATCCCTTTTTGCAGCTCAATCATTGTGACATGTTGCCAAAGAGTTGATGCTTGATCAAATTTGGAATTCCTTTCCATCCTTAGGTCCATTGAATGAGAGCTAGTTGAATTATAAACTACACGGATACCTGTACCTACATTGAAAAAAAATATATGTAAGGACAATCAGAAAAAAAACTAACCCAAGCTACGCAAATATATGGGTTTTTTGGGTGTTTTGACGTTTGGATTCGCATCAGATTCGCGTTGGATTCTTCTGGGCGTATCCTGGACGAATCCACAGTGGCGTTTCGAATCCAAGGCGAATCCACAGTCCAATTTTCGTACCCTGTCCGAATCTGAATCGTACCGAATCCGAATTTCGTATCCGGTACGAATCGTATCGTATCCAGAGGCTGGGAGTGGCGAATCGGTAACTTAGATTTAAAAATCCTTAATTAAGGCAGCTAGCAATGAAAGAACATAAGGAAATATTAAGGTTTAAAGGCCTAGATAAAAGCAACTGGTGTTGGTATGTGGAGCATGATCATGCTCCAAGTTAATATTTTGGCCACTTTAGCAGCCGCAGTTTCCCCCCAAATTAATTAACGGGGAAATTTGCTGTCGATTTCCATTGTAAAATTTGATTGGAAATTCATTTGTAACTCTCCACAATTAACTGTTTCTTTCCTACAGATCAAAGATGGAAAGTCACAGTATGAATGTAATGAGCATGCAGCAAGCAGCATGCGGATTGAAGTTGAGAAGTCACATGGATGCAAGTTTGGTGGTTGTGGTTTCGCTTTGTGAACATGTAGCAACACAGAGAGCGTTGTGCGAAGAAAAACATGAGGTCTTAATGTTGCACGCAGCAGTGGATTTCTGTTGGTTATTTGTAATCTGTAGTTTTCTTGAGATTTTAATAAAAATTGAATAGTTGTTTGTGGGCGTAGCCCAAAGGGCGAACCATGTTAAAAAAATTTGTCCCTGTGAAATTTGCCTCTATCATTTAATTTTTGTATTTGCATTGTTTAATTCATTAATTAATTGCTTCACTCCTGCCTGAGATCCCAACAGCAGGCTGCCAGGTGTAAAGAAAAACTACAACTATTAAAGTTTTTAAATGTTTCTTTCTCCATGCAGCTGAAAAAAGGGGAGTTTATTTGGTGTTAAAAGGAGGGAGAGTTGGAAAAAGAAGATATATATAGGCAAGAAAAAGAAAAGAAAATTGTGCTGGGTAAGGAAGGAAGAAAAACTCCTGCTACATCATATTCAGAGGTATAGGAAACTAGTTACAGTCTCAAATTCATTTGTAAGCATAAATTTGTGTTTTATTTGGAATGATAACTGTAAGGAAGAAACAAACAAAAGCATTGACAGATTATAGAGGAGGAACAAGTTTAAAAATTCTCTCATTATTCAAACATACCCCAATAGAGATATACATTAAATAAAAATGGGATCCATTTATAAGGCTGACTGGGCAGAATCTTGCCTTGATAACTTAAACATTTTTTTTGTAAGAACACCCTATGTGCAAAAATGGCGGCCAGGTGTTTGGCTGTTGAAAAATAAATATCAATTAACTGCTGAAATAATAATAATCTTGTAAATTCTCTAAATCTGGGTTTTGCAATTCTGGTTATTATCATGCTCTAGTTTATACATTTCATGGAAACTGGTATGAAAATAAAGGATATGCACCTCCTTATATTTCCTTGCTGCTGGTTTTAGTGCCAATTATATAAGCATTTAAAAGGTTAAAATTTGAATCATAGAACACTTCTTGCATTTGACTATAAACAGCTTGTAGCTGTTCAGAATTGAGATAAATAGACTGATAAATCAGTCCAAAGATGTTTCGTGCTGCTCCTAAATTGAGCATGATGGGCTGAATTATTCAGGCCAGAATTATAACACTTGCTACAATATTGTCTTTCTACACATGGTGGTATGATGGAATTTACCTTTGAATGGTATCTTATCATTTTTGCTACGGACTGCACCTTGGTATGACAAGTGTGAATATCATACCCCAAAGTAACTTGTGAATGCTGTCATGCCTCTGAAATTGCAACACTGAAAAAAACCCGAGCATTGAAATAGAAATAAATAAATTAAATAAATAACAATATAAATATAAATATTAGCAATTTAATCTTATTGTAATTATATATATATATATAATAAATCCAATATACAATAGTAAAATAGAAAACATTCAGTATATTAATATAAAATAACATATATAAATGGTACTGACAAGGTAGTTAACAGCAACAAACATATTCTCCTTAAAGCAGCGATTATGATAATCAAAAGGGAGGCAGCAATTCACCAAGGGCTGTGATTCCATTTCTGAGGAAGCTGTGTTTAACTGTGGTACTGACATTATGATTAGTGAAAGTCAGCACTTGGGATGGAGGGTATGTCTCCCTTGCAAATGTAAGGATGTGAGTGAAAGGTGGTGACCCTCCCTCAATAGGATATAAAGGGAGACACATGCAAATTTGCAAAGGGGAGATTGGGTTCTAAAAGTTATAGCAGATCGAATGGATCAGATCTAAACTGGTCATTCAAGAAATCAGTAAATTGATGAAGAAGAAATAAGAAGTCCAATATGGAAGTATGTATAGGAAGAAGATAGTTCAATGGAAGATAGATGAAGATAAATGATAAATCAATAAGGCAAGTAAGTTAAATATAAGTACATATACACCATATATCAAGATATGTGAAGTATATACGATTATGCAATAATGAAGCTTGCGGCAATTATTGAGCCTTATAGGTAATTATGATTCTTTAATATGAATATGGGTAATAGATTATATATATTTGTGTATGCTTATATCCTATAATCAATCAAATGAAGGTTGAAGGAAGCAAGATAGGGTGATGCAGTTTACGGGATCTCCCATGCTAAGTAGGCTACCTCGAGGGTGGAATTGTCTTGATTGCACGTTCCTGCCGCTTGGGGCCAAGGGGGGAGTTGTCTTGGTTGGAAGTTGCACGCTCTTGGGCTTAGATGGGTTGAGTAGTTTATAGGCACCCCTTTTCAAGTCTTTCCTATCGAGCCAAACTATGATTGGTTGTTAGGAAAGATTCAAGGAATTTCAATCATAAGAGGGATGGAGAAAACAACATGGATAGGAAAAGCAGGTACAAATATCCACCAAGTAGGCCACCCCAAGGTGGAATTGTCTTGGTTGGACATTCCTGCCGCTTAGGGCCATGGGGTGAGTTGTCTTGGTTGGACGTTGCACGCCTTTGGGCTTGGATGAATAGCTTCGAACGGACTTATCATGTGTCTCATCCAAGTCCTATTATGATTAAAACTTCCACTATGCATTATGGATATTGGTAGTTATGTATTTTGTATAGCTTAAATAGGTAAGGCATTTATTATGTTTTGATCATATGAATTATATTTCCAATATTATAGATAGCATGATTGTAGGATCTAAACCAAGATTTATCTTGCTTGAAGCATTCAAGTGGTAAGTTATAACCCTAACTACATTATATTTGTGAATCTAGGGCAAGATTTAGAGCAATCCCAAAAGGGGACATTACAAATGCATTGTAAGTTCCATTGAAACGAGACTCTCTAGGACTCGACAAGTCGCGTCACCCTGGCCGAGTCCTGCAGGCTCGGACTCGGACTCGGCCGAGTGCTACTAAGTCCTAGTTGGACTCGCCGAGTCTGGTGGACTCACTAGACTCACCAAGTCAGGTGAGTCTCGTCAGTAGGACTCAATAGACGACAGGGCTTGAAAAGTGCAAAAAATTACTTGAAATTTAAAGTTAAAACTTTTATTTTAACTTATTGTGAATGCAAAATAATGTACGCCATGAAGGTTTGAATGGTTTTGGAGGCCTAAATTTAGGCTTGGTGGCGAGAGCTCTGCCCCTCAACCCCACCCTATAATGCGATGGGGAGCGCGCCCAGGGCGCTGCCCTGGGACCCCGCGAGGGGTATTGCCCCTCAACCCCGCTGGGGGCGCTACCCCTAGACCCCCAAAAGGGGCGTTGCCCCTTGACCCCTGGGAAAAACGCCCCCAGCAGAGGGCAGGCACTGTTTAGATGGGGGCATTGCCCCTAGACCCCCGCAAGGGGTGTTGCCCCTTGACCACAATGGGGGAGCTGCCCCCAAAGCCCTGCAAGGGGTCTAAGTGTAGTGCCTCTAGTGGGGTCGAGGGGCAATGCCCCTCGCGGGGGTTTGGGGTGAGTTGTCTTGGTTGGACGTTGCACGCCTTTGGGTTTAGATGGATAGCTTCGAGCAAACTTATCATGTGTCTCATCCAAGTCCTATTATGATTAAAACTTCCACTATGCATTATGGATATTGGTAGTTATGTATTTTGTATAGCTTAAATAGATAAGGCATTTATTATGTTTTGATCATATGAATTATATTTCTGATATTATAGATAGTATGATTGCAGGATCTAAACCAAGATTTATCTTGCTTGAAGCATTCAAGTGGTAAGTTATAACCCTAACTACATTATATTTGTGAATCTAGGGCAAGATTTAGAGCAATCCCAAAAGGGGACATTACAAATGCATTGTAAGTTCCATTGAAACGAGACTCGCCGAGACTCGGCAAGTCGCATACTTCCAGAGTAGAGTCCCTGGACTTTGGACTGAGTGCCTACTAGAATATTTGGACTTCATGGGAGTCTAGTGGACTCACTGGAATCACCAAGTCTAGGTGCGTCTCGTCAATAGGACTCGACAAGCGGCAGGGCTTGAAAAGTGCAAAAAATTACATGAAATTTAAAGTTAAAACTTTTTTTTTACTTATTGTGAATGCAAAATGATGTACGCCATGAAGGTTTGTATGGTTTTGGAGGCCTTAATTTGGGCTTGGTGGTGGGAGCTCTACCCCTCAACCCCGCCCTGTAATGCGATGGGGAGCGCACCCAAGGCACTACCCCGGGACCCCACGAGGGGCATTGCCCCTCGACCCTGTTGGGGGCGCTGCCCCTAGGCCCCCGCAAAGGGCGTTGCCCCTTGACCCCACTAGGGGCGCTGCCCCCAAACCCCCCCCAAGGGGCACTGCCCCTTGACCCCGTTGGGGGCATTGCCCCTAGACCCCCGCAAGGGGTGTTGCCCCTTGACCCCACTGGGGGTGCTACCCCCAAACCCCTGCAAGGGGTGTTGCCCCTTGACCCCGATGGGAGCGCTACCCCCAAACCCCCGCAATGGGCGTTGCCCCTCTACCCATTGGGGGCGTTTCCCCCAAACCCCTGCAGGGGGCACTGCCCCTTGACCCCGCTGGGGGCGTTGCCCCCAAACCCCCACGAGGGGCATTGCCCCTCGACCCCATTAGAGGCACTACGCCTAGACCCCCACAAAGGGCAATGCAACTCAACCCCATTAGGGAAATTGCCTTGATACTTGAGATTATGGCTACTGTATCATCCGGGAGCTATCTTAGACACATTTGTAGGAAGGAAGCAGTCTCCTTTGAGCCATAGACTTCTAGTTATTGTTTTGAATCTTTTGATATTTCATATTTGTTTGGAACATTTGATGTCATGGATTTCATAATCGATGAATTTTGTATACATTTGAGTCTTTGACTATATATCTAAGAGTGTTATTTCCTTGAGCATTCTTAGCTACAATTTATGTTTATACTTATATGATCGATGTATACTTGTGTTAGTGACAAGGACCTTGATTGGGTTGACTGGATAGATAGAGAGGCTGAGGCTATAGCCATGGCAGAGGAGGAGGCTAAAGCACAAGCAAACACATCCACAACTAATGTTGGTGAGGGTGGCATAGAGTCACAAGCAAAGACTATGGCAAACACATCCACAACTAGCTGGAATATATTGCAAAGTGATTTCAATTTTGAATTCTAAATATTTTCTCTGCCTTTTCCTTGAAGATTTATTTTCGAGATGGTAAAGATGAAGTTTGCCAGCAAGGGTGTGCAGCTACAGTCAAAGATCAAGTCCAAGTGGGAGCATGTTGTGGACACCAATTTTGGCCACGTGGACCTCGATGACTTCAGGAAAAGAATGTACGGGAGCGATGGATGTCTGCCTTCGCCAATCGCGATAAGAATGATGCACAATGGAATTGTTCATGCAGCTGGATTTCCACCAGCAAAAGAGTGTCTGAAACTTATGGTGGAATGCGCATTGCACTATAATGCACAAGAAAGGAAAATAGAAGCTCCTAATGGGAGAGTTCTCGCATACTTGTCCGAGCCGGCCATTTAGGAAATCTTCGGAATTCCAGTTTACAATAGAACGTCCTACCGCACTAAGGAGGATGCACTTAAGCTTTACTAGAACCAGCAAGACCTTTGTGCATCAAACATAAATAAGACTTGGTTGCTGAAGCCCAAACCTACTGCAGGGAAGATGCCAAAGAAATTGGTCAGAACACATTTCAAAGAAGAATATGGCGACATAGTCTTGCTGCTAAACAGAATAGTAGGCAATCCCTCGCATGGTAGCGCGGATCATATTATTTTGTTGAGTGAAATAAGTATTCGCGAAATCAAAGATGTTCCTTTGGTCAGAATGATCAATGATAGCTCCCTGTGAAGCGGAGTTGGTTAACACGGAGAAACCAGACCTTTCATAATTTCCAATGGCATTAATATTTGCACGAGGCCGTACAAAGTATCTTGGCCGGTTTGCAAAGGCGGTTGGCAAATGGCAGGACAATAAAGGCATACATGATTACCGTATCCGCGTGCAACTAAAAAGAAGTCCACGACTTTCCGAGCCAAGAGCTCGCGTTGCACTCGATAGCATACTTCGAAGCTTCTTCGAAGACGGGAACACATCAAAGACTCACGATGAAAGCCCGGGGTTTTTGGTAAAATGAATATGGATCGATGTTTTCATCCGGCTCATCCACAGATTTCCATTGCTCCCGGGATCCCAAGGATTCAGAAATCAAAACCCGGCATTTTACTCCAGGCGCTATATCAATAACGAAATGGTTTTAATGAAAGAGGCAATTGGAAGCGATATCAAAATATTCAAAGAGCCCATGAAGGCATTTGTCACCTTTCCTTTTTACCATTGGGGCGTAATATGGAGGTCATAATGTCCCCTTCTCAAACTGTTGATCTTTCCGATGTGGTTAGCCTTTTACAGGGGCGAAGGCTAGTCGGAGGAGTAAAATTAGGGGTTTCTATTTTCCGGAATATCCTTGCTTTTGAGTTAGAGGTGATTCAATGGCCGGATTCTTTTCCCGGGTTTTAGGAGAGCTTCGCAGTGGTATGTTCATCTCGACTTTCTGAGCATCTTCAGGAATTTACTATTTTTAGTAAATTCTATTTCTGGCAGTTTTTCAGTTGGGTGCGGCTTGGTTGACTTCCTACTTCAGTTTGGTCAGTTGACTTGGTCATTATTGGCTTCAGGGCACAATTGGAGAGATAAGTTGATATATTTAATTAAAAGTCACGTTTTAATATTTTATTCGAACGTTGACCCTTTGGCCTAATCTATTGACTTTATGTTGTTTTGAAAAGTGGTCTTTTTGAGGGTGGCGCCTCATAAAGGATTATTTTATATTTTATCCAAAGTCAAATCAAGATATAAGGTGGGTGCATTTATTAAAGTATTGAATTTATTTTAAAAGTGAATATTCAACTTGAAGGAAAAGGATGCCATCTTTGAGGAGATTAGGGTTTTTGACTTTGAGAGGAGTTTAGGGTTTCGAGAAGTCAACCTGAAACTATAAAAGGAAGACTTGGATCATCATTTGGGTATCTTTTATCTACAGGAATGTTATGCTGCCGGATTGGCTTTGGGATTGCTTCGAGGAATGAAGGCCTCCTAGCTTGGGCATTGCTTCTCGCTTGAAAGACAGCGACTAGTGGTGATTTAAGATAGATTTGTGAGTTTGCATTTAGTTTTGAGCATTGTTTCAGCTTGTGCATTATTAGATCTGTTTGCATATTAGTGGGTTTCAGCATTTTGCATTTTAAGCTACAGCAGATCCGTGTTTTCATTTGTAAATCAGAAAACAAAAATAATCTCGTTCTGGGTATTGTGTCATTGCATCTTATTGGTAAGGGCACCCCTTCATGAATATTTGCAGATTTTAATACGAAGCTTATGATTTTATAATGCAAATCCGTCATTCCTTGAAGGCCGAACTTTCTAGAGTGCATTGGGATTCGTGTCAGTAATTAATAACCATTTTTAGATGCCATTTCTTATTACTAAGTTAGGCGCCATCATTTTGAGGGTCTATTGCATCAGATGTGAGATCATTTGGGTGAGAAATGAGAGAGTTATGAGCATATGAGTAAATTCATAGGTTGCTGGTTTTATGACAAAAAATGCAGATTTGTATGACAGTTTAAGAAATCTGCATCTTCCTTATCTGGTTGGTGTTGAGATTTCATTGCATACTTTGCAGAAGCTTTCTTGTTGAATGCATCATTTGAAAGAGCATCTTAAGTCTTGATATTGCAGGCAATGACATCTTTGTAAGCTGGCAGTAGTACTGACCAGTTGTTCTTATTATTGCTCATCGTTATTGTAATACTTATTCTTCCTTCAGTTCTTGTTGTAATAGATAAATCTCCGCCCTATGGTAGCTACTCTCCCATTCTGGGTTAGCAAGCACATTCTGGGTGTTGAGTGTTTTCAGCTTTCAGCATTTCTCTTTCAAGCATTGTTATTGTAATCACTTCGTCATATGGTCGCCCCTCACTCCGCATTGGATTGGGTAGCACATACTTGACGTTGAATTCCCTTTCAGTATTTAGAGTAGAAGATCCTCTGACCATATGCTCGCCATCATCGGCTCCATTCTTGGTTAGAGTTGCTTTTTGCATAAGCAGTTTGATTCAGATCCTCTGACCAATGCTCACACCTTGCCCACATCGGGATCCTGGTGTACATACTGGTTAGAGTTGCTTCAGTACGTTTTGGTTTATCATCTAACCTTAACGGGTGCTTGTAATTTGAAAATCGAAAAAAATTTGGCTCGGAATATTTCAGTGGTATCAGAGCCAAGATCCTGCCATCCTGTGCCCATCAGAGTTCACTTGACAGAGAAAACAGATTCTACATCAGAGGTGAGAGCTGAGTTCAGTATTAGCTTTTAGAAGTTTCAAAGATGTTGCATTTTCTAAGGTCTATGGGTCGTGAGAAGTTAGATTCAACTATGGCATCGGAGGAAGGAAAGGTTAGTGATGTCGTAAGGGACTTCATTGAATATGCCAGACAGTTTAAAAGACAATGTGAAGATGAGGCTGTCAAACTCCGTGAGCAATATCAAACCATGCCAGATGATTATAGGTACAATGTTTCATTTGATTCCCATTTGAAGTGTGTGGCGTCAGTGGAGCCCGAAAAGTTGAAGATGGTGGACCACATTAGGAAAATGATAAAAAGGGAAGCAGAACAAGCTTTGTTCGAAGAATCAAAGAAGGAAGGAGATGAAGTGCCTATTTGTGAATTGCAGCCGACAAATTTGCAAGTTGAAGAGAAAAATCAGTCATCTAGCATTGAAGATGGCACAAACAAGGTGCACATATCACATCAAAAAGAACGTGAGCTTGATGAAGATACCTTGGCAAGTGAAGAGTTAAGGGTAGAGCCTCATAATACGCCCCTTGACTTGCATGTGATAGCAAGTGAAGAAGAGCAAGTTGAAGGAAATACTATTGGTGTCTTTGAATCAGCTTATGACCGTTACCAAAGTGATGATGTTGGTAATGATTTCGAGGTGTTTGCACCTCCTCTTGTTGAAGATTTAGTGATGGATAGTTTTCCTCTTGTTGCTGTTCAAACTCCTCAAGAGTTTTCACAAGAGGAATTTATTACAAGTGATCAAGAAGACCTCTATGGCATGCATATGACTGTTCATGATGAGATCAGAAACATATCTATAGATGATAGGTTCATTGAAGATAAGGATGATAAAAAATTTCAAACAGCTAGCTCTAAAGATTCCTTACTTCCCTTCAGTGATAGTGCTAAGGGTGGTTTTGAGTTTGAACTTCAGACCCAACCATTGGAGGGAGGTACTTATGAAGACACCAGCTTTAGTGATTTGGGAGTTGACCTATTCCAAGAATCAACACTCCAAATGTTGCACAAAGAACACTCTTCTTGTGATCAAAACAATCAGCCTCTCACCATTTGGGATCCAGGTGTGAAGGCACTTAGTGATGACAAGCCGGTATGGGATGAATTTCCCTTTGATCCGGATGAAGAAATGGAACTTGATAAGGGTTCTCTATCAGCAGACAATGGTATTAATATGCTTAAGTTTGGGGCTGCTTTCAAGTTTGATCAAAGTAACATGGAAGAGGAAACAGAGTTTGAGGGCCATATGGCTCTTGAAGATGAAAGGTTTGGAGGAATTACCAAACACAAATCTGATTTATCAGGGCAGGAAGCTGATTGCAATCAACAAGTTGAAGGCTTAGTGGAGTATGATGTTTTCCAAGACATTGAGCATTCCCCACTAGTTGGTGGTGAAGTACAAGAATGTTGGAGCAACAATGAGGGCAGCAAAAGCGTGAAACGAAGTTCTGATTTTCAGTTACAGTCTATCAGCAATTCACCATCTTCGCATTCTTATGAGTGTGAAGGCCAACCTGAGGTGTCCGTTGAAGATGAAGTGCGAGTTCTATCTAGATTTGATCGCACACATAGTCTGATTGAAGGGCTTATTTGGGATGCCCAACTTGAAGAGAGACAAAGAGGAGTGAAATATGAAGTTGCTCTTCCCAATTTGCAACTTATCAGAGACTCAGTGGAGACATTGAAGTCGGAGTACTTAGGCTTGATTGAAGATAGAAATCATGCCGTTGAATCTGCAAAGAAGACCTTCATTGTTTTCGAAGAAAGGGAGAGTATGGTTGATAAGCTCACTTTGGAGCTTAAATCAACAAAGGACAAGTTGAAAGAAACTCAGTTGGATCTAACAGAGGTTGTAGACCAGTTTGCAGATTTCAAACTTTTCAAGGAGCAAGAGGATGCACAAAGAGCTAAAAAAATCAATCAAGTGATTGGAGATTTTGATTGTCTTCAAGAGGAGTTTGATCTTGAAAGCATTTCAAGAAAGTCAGAAGTTGCATGTGCAGATTTGGGGCAGCGAGACGAAAGGAATGGCTTCCAAGTCTTCGACAATCCCTTCTTTGAAGTGGGTGCTAAAGCAACTTATGACAATCCTCTCTTTGTTTTGAAAAATGAGTCAAGTAGTGAAGTGACCAAGCATGAGGTCAAGCGTGAACTCCAATCTAAGGATGCCTTGATATCACTCCATGAAGATGTGCCACGTATGTTGAGTAGTAATGGATGCATAAGTGGGTTTGAGGATGGAGTTTCTACATGGGAGGTGACGAAGCAAGGAAATTTCAACATCTATGACATCAAGGTGTTGATGAGACAAGTCTTGGTAGCTGTTGGTAACTTCATTACAGCAGCAACGAGTGAAGATTTCAGACCTACTACTCAGGAGGAATGGGAAAAAAGTGAACTAGACTTTGGTGGGTGCACTCTTGAAAATCCATCCCTTGGGTGGAATGATGTTTGGAATCACATTGATCAGTTTTGGGAGCTGAATTTGAAGCCACTTTATGTTTCATACTCCCTTAAGGTGGAAGCTTTCATGGTTAAGCTTCAAGGATTTACTAGATGGGGCATCAGTTTCGTGAGAAGGCACGTGGTTCTCACTAGCACTTGGGAATGTGTAGAGATTTCCTTGCAGTGTGTTGAAAATCACTTTCAGTTGGGTATCCATGCTTGGGATTCTCAACTTGGGTTGTCAGAGTTTATCACTTATGGAAAAGACTCTTGGAGGGATAAGGAACAAATTTCCAGACTTGTTGATGTTGTTCCCTTCATTTCCAGCTACTTGATGGTTCCGTTTGTTCATCAACAAATGGATTGGAGAGAAATTTTGAATATGGGTTGGAAAGATCAACGATCGGTAGTTCTTGGAAGTGACTTTCAGCTCAGACAAGGGCAGATTTTGAGACACGAGTTTGCTGGTTGGAGGCAGACCAGCCACCTTACTTATGGAGTTACTTTCATTCAGGAGAGTTGGTACCTCCCTCCTGATCAAAGAAGTGGTAGTTTTCTGATGGAGATGGCTTTAGCGGGTTTTTCAGCCACTTTGGAGGTTTGT
>VDFB02049784.1:0-15329 GCA_007258455.2 Sequoia sempervirens
TATGAAATTTTTCTTCCAATTTGTGGTATGAAATTTTTACCTTGAATGACTATATTTCTAGATTTAAATGCCTATGAATCAATTGCTTGCGCACTATATAGAATATAAATATATTTGAAAGGATATAAATATATGTAAAATGAAATAGATGTATTGTAAAAAAATCAATGCTTGCACACCTATATAGAATGGTAATCTTTTGGGGATAAAAAGGTGCGAAGTGTGGTTTTATTGAGAGTTAACACAAATAGATCCCATGCTCGAGTCACATCTACTGATTAGAAAGAAAATGAATGTGTGCGCACAATCAATTCAAAACCATGAGCTCATTGTTCTGTAAAAGAATCAGTGAAATTTAGTAATAGCTAATTTAAGCTTGAAGGTCTCACAAATTTGAGGAAATGATTTATTATTCAGTTGTCATCTAAAAATCCCTATCTCCTCGTATTGTCTTGACCAACCTTTGTTCCCATGGGACCTAGCTGTAATGGGGAAGATGTAGTTTAACGACTTGTCTTAAAATCACTCGACTACTTTTTTATTGAAGGAAGGTCTGAGAAATTGAACTGGAAACTGAAAGCTTGAGATGGGAATGATAAGCGAACTAGGGCATTGGGGTTTCAAAAGTGCATTCACTGCTCTCAGATGAAAAGGAAATAATGCAATGTCTACAATTTTACCCTCCTCCTTTGCAACCACATGAGACTTGAATGATTCACTTGTAAACAAAACATTGTTCACAACCCTTTCTTCACAATCCTCTATTTAATCCAAACAAATATATTTGTGGGAACAAAAAAACAAATTATAACATTCCTATGGTGTTGTAAACTAAATTAAATTTCTGATCTACTTGCTTGTAGCCCTCCTTCGCGTCATTTTTCCCTATTTTCCTCCTCTCTTCCTTCACAAAATTTTTTTCTCTTTTCATATCTTCCTTCTTGATGTGGGAAGTTTTAAATTTTCATTCTTGATTCAGTAGTTGGCGCTATAGTTAGCATAGCAAAGTGTGCCAATTTAGCATCGCCTTCCATCCAAAAAAATCTTATCTATTTGGGATGCAAAAGGTGGTGCAAAGTGCACCTAATTTAGTGTCGCCTTCCAACCAAAAAATGTAATCTATTTGGGATGCAAAATGTGGCACCAAGTGTGCCTAATTTAGCGCCTAGCCATGCAAAATGATGTATTTTTCTTGGAAGTTGATAAATAAATTGATCCTAAATTGATTTCATCTTCATATGTACCAAGGAAGCAATCATGCTTCCCTATTTTATCTATTTCTTATCCTATGTCAATTTATTTACTATGTTGTGTATTATAGGGGTGAGACGAGGCCATGGAAACAGACCGTGTCATGTCAAATGAGGACACAACTGCTAAAGTGTGACATTAGGTACTCAAATTTTGACTTAACTTAGGAAAAAATGATCTAATGGAATTTTGTGATACATCCATCTTTTTTCACAATATTATTGAAATTTATAATGTATTATCCAATCTTGACATAAATTAATGCATGTTGTTGATTATTTTAGATGGAGATTGGAGAAAATGTAGAGCCTAAGCATTCAACTAGAAAAAGAGGATGTGGACATGGACATGGACCTAAAACTATTAAATCACATAGAAAATAGTGGGTGTTCGATGATATGACAATGGATCTTGCAGACACAACAAATGATTGCACTAAAAGAGAGGTTGGTCAAGACTATAGTACATGGGATGAATACTTTGAGAAAATATATGAATAAAGTGAGACTTTGTGTTGGATAGTGTATTCATTGAAATGATATAATTGACCATGTAGTAAAAATTATTTACTATATTGTGTATTATAGGGGAAAGATGAGGCCATGGCAATAGATCGTGTCATATCAAATGAGGGTAGGATAGATGAAGTAGGACATCAGATACTCAAATTTTTACTTAACTTAGGAAAAAATGATCTGATGGAATTTTGTGATACGTCCATCTTTTTTCATAGTGTTATTGAAATTTATAATGTATTATCCAATCTTGACATAAATTAATGCATTTTTTTTATTATTTTAGATAGATATTGGAGCATATGCAGAGGTTGAGCATTCAACTAGAAAAATAAGAAGATATGTAGGGTATGTGCAGGATCATGATGGGCCAAAAAGTGACGATATGATGAGTATGTGTAGGGAATGTGGCTGACGACTTTTTTTTACCCAAAATTGATGAAACGAAAAAGGGTTTTTAAAGGAGATTCTCAACTTTCCACCAATATAAATTATGCTTTACTTTGAATTTAATAAATAATTATTATTCATTTTCTATTTGAATTATGACTAAAGTCTTGATTGATAAGCTGATTGAAAACATCTATAGCTTCTCAAAACGGTATCACATTTTTGAACTTGCACATGTGTCACATCTCTATGCCTACATACTATAGGATTAAAAAAAATGAATTTCATGAATTTTAACCAAGTTAAGGTAAGGTGGTTAGACATAATGCATTTTTATATTTTTAAAATTTGTAATAAAAATTCATAATTAACTATTTAATGTGGAAAAAATTACAAAAATATGCATCACATCAGGACATGAGCTTCCTCTACTCTATATCTAAACATTATAAAAATATATTATCATTTTATTGTGGTTAGGGTGGCCTTTAATAAACACCTACTTCCTATTTTTTCCCTAAAATTTAAGTACTACTGCATTGAAATTTCAAATTTTACCAAATAGATTTTTTTTTTTTTAAAAACCTAGTAGTTTAGAAACTACATTCAATTTTCTACAGATTCTATTCTTACATATTTTTGAAATAATATAGATAACTTATTCAATTTTTTACTCCAAGTTGTCTAACTCTCATTTTTCTAAATTTTTCGCCACTTAAGGGCCTATTTTTTCCATGATGATCCTGCACATACCCTATACGTGGACATGGACCTAAAACTATTAAATCATGTAGATGAAAATGGATGGAAGAGGCTATGACAATGGATCTTCTAGGAACAACAAATGATTGCACTGAATAAGAGGTTTGTCAGGACTATAGTACATGGGATGAATACTTTGAGAAAATTGTTGTTTGTGGATGTTTTGTATCTCATGGAAAGAAACAATTCAAACGAGCAATTGTACAAAGACATTACATATATGATGAGCTTCCAGTCGGTAGTATGCCTCCTACAATCGATTCAAGTCCAATAGGAATTGTGGTAAGGGATTTTCCAATTTGATATAAATAACATGTATACTTTGTTTAAACTTTGTTTTGTATTATTTAAATAACTATTTTTTTCTCAATGGATACTTGTAGGATAAATTTCTTGGTTTAAATTTTCCTAGATCACCAAATTCTTGCCTAGAGGGCAATGATGATTTCTCATATGATACATCTAACAAAAATATGTGCCAATATACCAATTTGGAAGATGAGGAATTGATGAAAACAAGTCACAAAACAAGAACTATTTTAAGGATGCATAATTTTCTTAAAGACAAGGGGAAGGTGGACTACATACCCTATGATAATGAATGTGATGGATATGATGACTTTCCCCTAAGTTTGAGATTAATTTACAAAGAGACATTTGATCGTCAACTATATTGTACTTGGCCTAGTGATCAACAACTACCTAGAGTGTATGAGGTGTTTCAATTTTAGGGATACAACTACATGATACAACCCTCCAATATTCATGGAGAAAATCTAGGCCTCTTTAATAGAAACAATTCAGAACAAACCACTAGGAGATTAGTACCATATTATGGTCCATCATATTATAGTGGTGAATGGAGAAGGCTAGTAGAATATAAGCCTAGCATGCTAGCATATGGTCTAAATTTGAATATGTATACACATCGTCTCCAATTGGAAAGTGGGAAAGAAATTAATAGAGGTCATCTTATGTATATAGACAGGCGTGCATAAACACACAAAAATATTGCAGGATTTATAAATAGTAGTAAGGGAAGGGACCCTAATGTAAGACCAAATTGTCAATTTGTTGAGGTTATAAATGATAAAGATAGAGATACAGAAAGAGAGGTTGATAGATTGATAATGGTTGAGGCTATTAAGGACCTTACCATTGGGGATGAGTTATTGAATGATTACCCCTTCTTAAAACACACTACTGCATGAAAGAAAAGGGAAGAACAAGGTCTCCCTAAGGATGTTCATAAGGGAAAAAAACCAAAGAATAATAAATGAGTTTGGACTGATGTTTTATAAACTATGTTGTCAAAATTGTGTTTTATTTAAATTATTGTATAAAAAAGGTAGTCTATAAAATAATGTTCCATTATTCAATTGATGTATATATGTACATACAATTTATATTTTTATTTTTTAAGCCATATTTGATTATATTTCTTTGAAATTGATACATTTACGATTTATCCAATTGTTGGAAAACATTAAATAATGCTTGTGTTTGTTGATAGGTAGAAGATGTTGATGAAACACATACTAATACTCATGATCCACCTAGGTTATTAATATTTGGACAGGATGATCCAAATCATCCTTTATACAATACTAGGGCAAAAAGAGAAAGTTTGAAGAGATTACTACCACCTGAGAAATTGAAGAGTTGATGAGAGATGCATACACTAATGAGATGCCACCTAGCCTTAATGATGATGGCCACGATAGGGAAAATGTAGTGCATGAAGAAGGATTGAATGAAATGCTTATAAGTTTCTTTGGGGATAAAAAAAAAATGATGACAATAATGATCATATGGCTGACAGTAATGATGATAGAAGGGGTAATTACCACCAACGTAATGTTGATAATAACAACTTGAAAGACTCCATAAAGTAAGAAATGAAAACACCTGTGTTCAAATCAAGTGCAAATAGAACCTCACAATTGGCATGCACATTAATATTATTAGAAATCAAGTCACTATTTGGTTGGTCAGGCAAAGGATTCACTACCCTATTGAAGTGAGTTGAAATCTATTTCTCACTTTGCATTGTCAATTGGTCTACACAATTCATAAACATTCATTGACTTCAATTATATTTCTTTAAGGGTATTTTAAAACCATATATTGTATATAAACAGTCCTAGTATAGATTTACATATCAAACATGTTCATCATAAGTCAAAAATTTAATTGAATTAATCTTTGGCAATCTTACTGGGCACTAAAAAACTAAAATATTCCCCAAAGATAATGTGTTGCCATCAACTTGTAAAGAGTCAAGTCTATTGTTGGTTGAGTTGGGGATTGAATATAAGAAAATTCATTCATGTAAAAATGTTTGCATTTTATACAGAGATGAATATCAGAACAAGTTAGAATGTCATGTATGTAAAGACAAGAGATATCGTACAGATGTATAAGGTCCTACAGTTTCAAAGAAGGTTTTACGTCACATGCCAATCATACCTGGACTTAAATGAATGTTTCATTGCAAGTCACTTGCATAATTGATGGACTGGCATGCAAAGAATGAGAGTAAAGATGGATTCATGCAAATTTTGGCTGACTCCAAAGCAATGAAACACATAGAGGAAAAATGGCCAAGAAAATTTAAAGATGAACCCCGTAGTATCAAGTATGGTCTTTGAATTGATGGAGTGTGTCCATTCTCTTTCCTGAGCTCAAATTATAGTGTTTTCCCAGTCAGATTGTAGTATACAATATCCCCCCATGGATGAGTGTTAGAAAGGAACACCTTATGCTGACTCTCATTATTCCAAGAAAACATCAAGTTAAAAAAATGGATGTTTATCTTGTGCCTTTTATTGATGAGATGCAACTGCTATGGAAAGGCATAAGACTGTATGACATATCATGTCCTCCATCAAATAGGTCCTTCACGTTGTATGGTGTTCTATGTTGGACTATTCATGATTTCCTAGGACTTGGTGTTTTTTCTGGTAAGATAAAATATTTATGTTTTTACACTCATAATTTATTTTCATCCCAACTTTCATACTTAGTTTTATACCTTTTTTAATGTTATTAACATTACTTGTCGAATTGCAGGGCTTCAAAGAAAGGGGATATTTGCATGTACAAGATATGTAGAACAATTTAAAGGGTAGTATTCTAAAGATCTACATAAATTTATTTACGCAAACAACAAGGTTTTTCTACCACTAGATGATAGGTTTAGAAATCGCTAGAAGAATCAATTTGATGGAAAAGTTGAAAATAGAGGCCCTCCCATGATTATGGGTCTAGATGATTGGATTAAGAAGTATGAAGATGTTGAATTGAAAGCTTGGGGGGATTTTTTTTATCAGGGTGATTCAATTGAAGAACTAGAACAAGTTGTAGTTCATATGCCAGAAGGAATGAGAAATAAATCCATATTTTATGAGCTCCCTTACTGGAACGATCTATTAATATCTCACCTATTAGATCCTATGTACATCTTCAAAAATGTCCCAAATTCTATATTTTGACATATATCAGGAAAATAGGACACCTTGTCTTCGAGGAGAGATATTACTCTTTCACGTACCAAATTTGATAGAAAACATTTGTGGCCAAGCAGGGAAAATGAAACATATGTAGAAACTCTATGGATTTTGAAGAAAAAAGAGCTAGACCAACTAAAAAATGTCATCCATTCAATAAGGAAACCTACTAGCTATTGGTCATCATTGGCTGAAACTTTTACAGTTGATGGACATATCACATGATTTAAAACACATGATTTTCATAATTTATTGAAGGTGTTAAATATCATCATTTAACATTTATTGGTAACATTAATTAAGTACTAAATATATTTTGATATTTTGTTGTGTGAGAAAAATTACTAATGACCTTTTCATAAATGTGTTTGATAGCATATCATGTCATTGGCAATTAGGGGGGATTCTTGTCTTATAGTTGACTTAAGGAATGTCATAAGTCGATTGTCAGTATTTACAAGGTATGTGGTTATATGAAATGTTCATGTGTGAGAGACATAGAGGTATTATATTGCATTTTAATTTATGACTATAGGTTCATAGTAATTTACTATTCTTATATTAGGTGGGTGACCTCCAAGGAGATCCACAAATCTGAAGTGCCAAAATGGAAGAAGGAAATTGTAGAAATTGTATGTGTATTTGAGAAGGAGCTCCCTAAAAGTTTCATCGACCTACAAGTCCATTTACTTATACACCTAGTTGATGACATTGAATTGGCGAGTGTCATATCAACAAGGTGGATGTTTTTCTTTAAGAGGTATATGAAAACTCTTAAAATATAAGTCTGACAAAAGGCACATCCAAAGGGTTGCATAGTTGAAGGGTATGTATTGAATGAAGCACTTTTCTTCCCGTGTGAATTCCTTGGTAACAATTTCGAAGATGGGCCATGCGCTTGGGATGAAGAATGAGCATCATATATTATTGATGGAGAAAAACCACAATCTAATGGTGTTGAAGTAGAAATTATTAAGTAAATTCATGATCAATGTGGTCATTTTTCTTGAAATCATTAATTTACTATGTAATTTATTTGTCAAATTAATAGCATGACATTTGGAGTTTGAAATAAACATGTTGACATGTAATAGGTGTAGACGAAATTTCTATACTTGACAAGTTCATTTTGTACCACATGGACTTTATGAACAAATGGATTGATCTGTATGATAAAAAGAGAGAAGTGTTAGAAGCAAGGAGATAGTTTAAGAGATCGAACCCAAAGAATACTCCACTTCCCACTAATCTGCTTGGGGAATGGGACAAAGATTGCACACTAGAATGGGTTACTGGACAAATTCAAAATCAAATAGAAGATTTAGGTATAGATTCAAACATAATAGAAGATGAAATCAACATGTCTAGAGGATGTGAAAGAAAGGTACAGTTGGATTTTTTACAAAATGTTGTTTCCTTACAGTTTTGACACTATTAAATATTTTAATATTCGTCATTATATTTGTCTTCACTGAAATAAATGGTCTTTCACAGGTGAGGAAATATCCAACAACATGGGCATATGGTCAACATTATCGTGTAGAATGTGTAGATGTAAAGAGACGATCCTTTGATTGTGGCATCATAGTTGAATTCAAGCAATCCAACCGATCAAGCTCAAAAGATAAGAATATAATTGAAGGGAATCTACAATATGTTGGGAAAATATAACAAATTATTTAGTTGGATTATCGCTCTTTTAAATGTTGTATTTTTAAGTATAGATGGTATGAAGCATTTGAGAGGACACGAAGACATGATACCCATAGTGGATTTTTTTCTATAGATTCCTCATGCTTCCTACTGGAGGATAAGGAGCCTTATGTTCTACCAATTCATTATGAGTAGGTATTTCTTTAACTCAAACAAGAAGCAGTAGTGATCATTAATCTATTAATTCATAGTTTATTACGAATATATACATGTGTTTATTAATCAATAAAATTGTTATAACATTCGTCTAATATATGTATTTCATTCATGTGCAAGTATTTTCTATGAAGATATTTTGGACCTAAAATGGATATTTTTCATACATTATGATCCAAGATTAAGGCATGTATTTGACGAAACATTCTGGATACTGAGAAAAACAATGATGGTGAACAAAATGAGAGAGAGGGATCAAATAACATTAAAGAAATCGACATCCATTATGATGTTGAAGATGGCCATGTTCAGGTGCAAGAAGACAACAATCCAAAGTTAGATGATGTTATGGAAGACAACAATATGGATGGTATAGAAAATAATGATCCAAATACATTTTCTAACAATATAGATGTTGTACAGTCAAATTTCAATAATGATAAAGATGATGCAGGTCAAGATGAGGATGATGATAACATTAAATACTTGAAAGAACATATGAACATTGACAATGATACACTAGATGAAATTGTAGCAGACAATAATGTTAATGACCAAGACTTCTAATTTTTCAAAATTATTTACAATCCATGAGTTTAATGTGCAATTTTGAGCTAATTTCAAGGAAGTTGATTTATGAATTTTAAATTATTTAATGAAATATATGAATGCATTTTAATGATTAATGCAAATGGATAAATTAATGGATTTATGGAAATGGATGAATTAATAGATTTATGAAATGGTTAAATTATTTATGAATATGTTGATGATTAGTGAAACAATAAATATTTATGAAATGGGATAATGAAAAATGTAAATGGATAAATAATGGATAAGTAACTAAATGATTATGTAAATGGATTATGGTTATCAATAAATGCTTATAATATTTTAATGGATAAATGATAAATGATTTAAATGATTAAATGATATGAATGAATTCTTATAAATGATTTAATGGATAAATGATAAATGATTAAATGATATGAATGAATGCTTATCAATGATTTAAATGATTAAATGATATGAATGAATGCTTATAAATGGTTTAATGGATAAATGATAAATGATTTAAATGATTTTATGAATATGGCGATATGATTATGCGGATAATTAAATGAAATATGCAATGGATAAAATGATTATGAGGACATTTTTATGTGTCTACAGTTCTATTTCATTCATAAGCTCAAAATAATCACACAATAACAACAAATGTGCCCTAATAAATCTTATGAATTTAAATAACTTGAAGAAACCACTTTGGAAAAAACATAGTAATAGATACGCATGAAATTTAACACAACAATTGAACACCAAAATAGATTACCAATTATGAGCAATCTTCTCCATTATGTTGTTTCAAATATATATACATTTATAGCAGAAGTCTTTGATATGATGTGGATGGGAGGAATGTGCAATCTATAACGGAAATGAAAATGGAATATGATATGATGATCCTCTCAAACTTTTGGCCTTGGTTTCCTATTTATATAGGAAGCTTCGGGAATTTTCTCGGCATCCTTAGCTCCATCCACAACAATGCATTTCAACTAAGCATAGTCTTAGGAAAATTCACTTGCTTTTGATGGTGCGGTATTTAGTCATGTCATTATTAATGCCAATTCTTTGCCAAATAGTTTTCCAACAAGCTCAAATCCTTGAAATTAATTTTGAAGCATGTGTGGGGGAATTTTAATGCTATAAATTGTAATGATGCCACAATTTGTGCACTACCGCCATCTCTTATTATACCCAATGCAGTATGGCAGTGTTTTTCCCTTTACATTCTAATGTTTACTGCACTATTGCCTTGCTTAAGACCTCTTATTGTGGGGTGGCAGTGTATACAACTACCACAACCATATTATCCACCTCACATGGCACTGCGGTGTCCACTTTTCTTCCATGCTTACCCCTCTACCGCCTTGCTCAAGACTTCTTATTGCAGGGTTGCAGTGTACACTGCTCTACTGCATATGTTGCTCACCCTCCCGGTAGTATAGCAATGTATGCTTTATCTTCTCATTGTTTACCGCCTTACCACACTCCTTTGAATCACCTTATGTGGGATGGCTTAAATGTAATTCAATTGAAAAATATTATGGCCCGACTATAGGGAGAATTTAAATGATTAACCATATGTGATGACCAACTTAGAACTTGAGGCCAATACAAAGAACAATTTTAATGGCTTGACTCATGAATTAAACGACCGATAATTGGATGCAATAGATCAACACGAAATTATTATGAAAATGAAGCATATGGTGGATATGGGAAGATAAGTGAAAATGGAGGTGTGCGAGAAAATTTTAGCTATGGAAATTAATGCCTGTACTTATATAAAAGCTCACATTATGGAAATTTTATTTCCTAAGGCTCCAAGGATGTCGTCGTTAATGCTCGTACTTATAAAAAATCCCTTATTTTGTTTTGTTTAATTCATTTGTAATTTTTCATTTGTAAATTCTAAAAAATAATTTCAAATAATCTCATATATATTATTTCAAATAAAATTATAATGTAAAATAAATAATGTACATTATAATTCCCAATGATGGGAAAAACAATTCTCATAATTACACAGTTTAAAAATAAAATTTAAAACTCAACTAATATACTAAGAATGGGAATTATAATGTACATTAGTGAGAAGATATTTCCACAATCCCTGAAAATTATTGTTAAATGCTTCTCGATTAGATCGTGTTCAAATTTTTGTATCAACATTTTGGATCACATGATGATGAAACAAGAGAAAAAGAGGAGTGAAATAATGCAAATAATACAAAAAGGAGGCAACAAAGGTTTACAAAAGAGAGAAAAAGATTACAACCAGGCTCACAGCTAGCAATATAGTCACTTACAACCACCAAAAATAGCAGGAGATTGTATTAATTAAAACTAAAAAAATTACAGATCATCTACCAATGTAGGAATATTCATGAAGCCCTAATTTTGATCCTCACCAGAGGCCAAGAAATCCACCAAAAAATTCCCAAAAAACTAACTGAACCTAGCACCAAGACAACCAAAATTTTGAACCACCACCACCAAGAGCCATCAACAATCGTAGAAGCCAAAAAAATGAGCACCATCGCACCATAAGCCTAAGGTCACAGGCATCCATTGAGATGGGTGAAGTCATTGAATTCCAACACCCACTCCAGACCCTCAGTCTCCACCAGCTGAAGAGATTTTTTCAAATACTCCACCCCAACCGCAACCACCATCTAATGCCTGAACAACACCATTCCTTTCGGCTCCAATAGAAGCGAATAAAATTGGACCACCTGATGAGGGCGCAGCCTAAGACTTAGAAAATAACCCACAAACAAGAGAATAATTTTATTATTTATAAAATGGGGCTTCTTACATGTAGAGGATCTCAAATCCCCAAGTTCTACAACACATGCAAGCTACAAAATCACCCTTTTGCAATATGCGAGCTTGTCCCCAAAAAGTTACCCAAAAATTAGAAACCCGCCCATAAATAGAGCTCCTCTTTAGTTTGGAGTCAAAACAACATTCAAATTTGAGTTTAGGCGGTTTGGCGCTGAAAAATTACAAATTGAAGTTCAAATTTTAAAAGAACATTTGCAATTGTATCTTCTAGAAAGTGTGCCAACTTCCCAGGGCCATAACTTTTGATCTGGGACTCTGATTCGTGAACCGTTTGAACCATTGGAAAGCTCTCGAAGTCAATAATGCGCTTGAAATCTGCTATGCCAATTTTAACAAGTTTCAGGGTTGATTCTGGGAAATCTAAGTGCCTCAAATCTAACTTGGAAGATTTTCAGGTGCAAATCTAGGAAACTAAAATTGCAATATCTTTCAACCCAGGAATAGAAAATAAAAATCATAAATTGGGAATTTCTTTATGATGAAAAGGGTATCCAAAAAAATAAAAACATTTAAAAAATGAGAAACTTGAATTTTAACTATTTTTGGGTGATGCAAGATTGCCCTTACACCACTGGATGCTCCTGCATTAGACACCCAGGGTAATTTGAGAAGTGACCCGTCACATCTCAGATGGTTGAGGAAAACCCAACCGGTCAACCACTACCTTAGATATCCAAGATGAATCTTCCACATGCCTTCCTCTCCATTTCACCATATATTCTTCACACTAGCTGTTTCTAGTACTCCTTCCCACACAACTATCCAAGATTGCTTCAATCTCCTCCCTTTCTGAAGTAGGTGTTGGAATGCCATACTGCCCTATTGCTGGTGCTTCCTCCATTCCACCTTCATGATACTCTATCAAATCTAAAATGTTGAACATAGGGGAAATGTTGATTCCATCAGGCAACTCTACCTCATATGCATTCCTGAATCATGCTTCTTCAAAATCTTACAGGGACCAAATTTCTTCATCTTTAATTTGTTATAGGTTCCCATGGGAAACCTTTCTTTCCTCAAGTGGACCATTACTTTATTGCTAGTCTGAAACTCCTTATTCCTCCTTTTCTAATCTGCCTTAGCCTTATATTGCATATTCATCTTATTAATGTGTTCTTGTACCTTCTCAAGTATATTCTTGATGTACTATCCAAAATCTTTAGCTTCAACACTTATTTTCTTCTCTTGGTCCATCTTCCTCAATTCTGGAGTTGTTCTAGGGCTACCTCCATACACAATCTGGAACGGTGATCTACCAGTGCTTTTGTTGACATAATTGTTGTAAGAAAATTTTGCCTAGGGTAAGATCAAGTCCCATCCCTTGGGTTTATCTCCTACCAAACATCTCAGTAGGTTACCTAGACTCCTATTAACAACCTCTATCTGCCCATCTATTTGTGGATGGTGTGCAGAACTGAACTTCAACTCTATCTTTAGCTTCTTCCACAAGGTCCTCCAAAAATACCCCACAAATTTGGTGTCACGATCTGAAACAATACTCTTTGGCAGACCATGTAGTCCTCACCACCTCTTTAAAGAACAAGTCAGCAATGTGGACTGCATCATGGGTCTTCTGACATGGAATGAAATGTGCCATCTTCAAAATCCTATCAACCACCACAAAAATTGAATCATTCCCTCATTGTGTCCTTGGCAAACCAAGAACAAAGTCCATACTTATATCCTCCCATGGCCTCTCTGATACAGGTAAGGGCTGATATGAGCTTGTATTCTAGCTCACTCCTTTACCCATTTGACATACCTTGCAGCTTTGTACAAACTTCTTCAAATCTCGTGACAATTGAGGCCAATAATAATGCTCATTGATAGTAGCAATAGTCTTATCCCGACCAAAATGTCCTGCCATTCCTCCACTATGCTTCTCCTTTATTAGGTTCTCCCTCATGGAACTCCTCGGGATACACAATTGACTTCCCTTAAATAACATGCCATCCTGGATTATGAAATCCACCACCTTGTCATGTCCACTATAACAGGTTCCTTGCAAGCTTTCCAAGCCTCTCCAAAATCAGGATCTTCTGTATAGTGTCTTAAGTTCATTGAACCCAAGCACTTCAATCTGCATCTTTGTCATCAATGTATGCCTCCTACTTAAGGCATCTGCAACCTATTTGACTTCCCACTCCTATGTTTCAAAACAAAGGTATAACTCTGCAAAAACTCTACCCATTTCATATGCCTCTGATTTAATTTTTCCTAACTATTTAGGTACTGCAAGGCCTGATGATCAATATAGAACAAATTCCTTTGGAAACAAATAATGTCTCCATTTATTTAATGCTTGAACTATTGCATAAAATTCCTAATCATATATAGAATACTTTCTCTTGGCATCATTTAACTTTTTACTGAAATAGGCAATGGGCTTACCTTCTTGGCTCAACACTGCTCCAATGGCACAACTACTGGCATCACAATCCACCTAAAACACCTTGTTGAAATCTAGGAGGGCTAGAACAAGTTGCTCTATTACCTTCTGCTTGAACAGTTCAAAACTCTTTGCCGCTTCAGTGCTCCACTTGAATTCTTTTTATCCCCTCTCATTGGCTTCGATTAGGGGTCCACAAATACTCTTGAAGTTTCCTAATGAACTTTCTATAAAAACTAGCCAAACCATGGAAATATCTCACCTCATTTAGCAATTCTTGGGGTAGAGGCCATTCCAGAATAGCCTTCACCTTCTGGGTCCATCTTGAGACCTTCTGCTAAGACAACAAACCCCAAGTACACTAACTCCATCTTCACAAAACTACACTTCTTCATATTAATCAACAATTTCTCTTCTCTTAACTTCTCAAAGGCTCTCTGAATATGCATCAGATGCTCATCCAACGTCTTACTGAAAATCAAAATATCATCTAAATGCACAATAACAAAACTTCCTAGAAATTCTTTTAGTACCTCGTTCATGAGCCGCATGAATGTGCTTGGTGCATTGGTTAGCCCAAAAGGCATGACTAACCACTCGTACAGGCCCTCTTTGGTCTTGAAGGCAGTCTTCCATTCATCTCCCTCTCGAATCCGGATCTGGTGATATCCACTCTTCAGATCAATCTTTGTGAAGTACTGAGCTCCACTCAAGCAGTCCATCAGGTCATCCATCCTTGGCAGGGGAAATCTGTACTTGATTGTTATCTTGTTTATGGCTTGGGAATCTGTACACATCCTCCACTCCCCATCCTTCTTTGGTGCTAGTACTGCAGGTACTGCACATGGACTCAAACTCTCTCATATCAAACCCTTTCTCAACAACTCTTGAATTTGTCTGTTCAACTCCTCATTTTTTGCTGGAGTCATTCTGTGAGCTACCTTATTTAGCAAAATTTGGTCCTAGGAATCAAGTCAATCGATGGTACGATCTCCTTATTAATTGGTAAACCCTTAGGTACATTATCTGAAACAATATCCTAAAACTCATCCAACATCCCAGAAACTTCTTCTGGAACCTTCTCACTATCCTCCTTACTCACTCTAGGAATCAATGCATAACATACATGCTCATGCTTCATACCTTCTAAAAATTTTCTTCCATCTATATAACAAATTCTAGCACTACTGCATACCTTTTCTTTGGTCTTCTTCAGGGGTTTTAACTTGT
>VDFB02049785.1:0-15395 GCA_007258455.2 Sequoia sempervirens
CCTCTTCCACAGCGTTATGTAAATGTATTGAACCTCGAGAATTCTCTGCTACCTTCATCTCCCAAACCAATTAATCCAACTGCATGGGTTTCCTCTGTTTGTGGATATGATCTGTCTCCTACACAAAAAGTATGTACCATTTTATGGCCTTCAATCCAACTACATCCAGGGGTCTTGTTAATTCCTGCATCCTTCATCAATCTCCTTACCATTTGAACCTCACCCCACCTGCCCGCATCTGCATAGATGTTCGAGAGAAGAACATAAGTCGCAGCATTTTTAGGATCCAATTCATAAAGCAAGGTCGCTGTAAATACTCCTAAGCCTATATTCTTATGTGATCTACAGGCACCAAGAAAACACATCCACACAACCACCATAGGTTTGATTGGCATCTTAATGATAAAGTTTAGGGAATCCTCAAGATAGCCAGCACGAGCAAGAAGGTCAACCATGCACACATAATGATCGACTGTAGGTGTAATACAATAGGAGGAATTCAAGTGATTGAAGTATGTACAGCCCTCATCTACTAAACCTGCATGGCTGCATGCACATAAAACACAAGAAAAGCTTACAATGTCAGGATACGTTCCAGAGGACTTCATTAATTCAAAGATTTTGAGAGCATCCATGCAAAGTCCATTTTGTGCATATCCTGCAATCATTGTATTCCATGAGATGACATCTCTTTTAGGCATTCTATCAAAAAGTTCACGTGCCCTGTCTATGCTCCCACATTTTGCATACAGGTTTACCAGGGCAGTTGCAACTACAACATCTGACAAAATTCCTCTATCCTTTATACTTTGATGGATGTCCATACCCTGTTCCAAAGCTCCCATTTTGGCACAGGCAAGGAGGATGCTGGCAAAGGTTGAGGAGTCTGGCTTTACACCTGCCAATTGCATTTGCTTGAAAGTTTCTAAAGCCTTTCCAACATATCCATTCTCTGCATATCCTGCGATCATTGCAGTCCACGAGACCACATTTCTTTATGGCATTACAGTTCACGGGCTTTGTCTATTCTTCCATATTTTGCATACATGTCTACCAGGGCGGTTGCAACTACAGCATCTGACAAAATTCCTCTATCTATTATGCTTTGATGGATGCCCATTCCCTGTTTTAAATCTCCTATTTTGGCACAGGCAGGGAGGATACTAGCAAAGGTTGTGGAATTTGGCTTTACACCTGATAATTGCATTTGCTTGAAAGTTTCCAAAGCCTTTTCAACAAATCCATTTTTTGGATATCCTGCGATCATTGCAGTCCCTGAGAACACATTTCTTTGAGGCATTGTGTCCAACAATTCACAGGCCTTGTCTATGCTTCCACATTTTGCATACATGTCTATCAGGGCAGTTGCAACAGCAACATCTGATAGCATTCCTCTATCCATTATGCTTTGATGGATGCCCATACCCTGTTCCAAAGCTCCCATTTTGGCACAGGCAGGGAGGATGCTGACATAGGTTGTGGAGTCTGGCTTTACGCCTGCCAGTTGCATTTGCCAGAAAGTTTGTAATGTCTTTTCTACAAATCCATTTTCTGCATATCCTGCAATCATTGCATTCCATGAGATGACATCTTTTGAGGAACTTTGTCGAACAGTTCACGTGCCTTGTCCATGTTTCCACATTTTGCATACATGTTTATCAAAGCAGTTGCAACAACATCATCTGACAAAAGTCCTCTATCCTTTATGTTTTGATGGATGTCCATTCCCTGTTCCAAAGCTCCTATTTTGGCACATGCAGGGAGGATGCTGGCAAAGGTCGTCGAGTCTGGCTTTACACCTGCCGATTGCATTTGCTTGAAGGTTTCTAAGGCCTTTTCAACAGATCCATTTTGTGTATATCCTGCAATCATTGCAGTCCACGACACTACACTTCTTTGGGGCATTTTATCAAACAGTTCACGTGCCTTGTCTATGCTTCCACATTTTGCATGCATGTCTACCAGGGCAGTTGCAACTATAACATCTGACAAAATTTCTCTATCCTTTATACTCTGATGGATGTCCATGCCTTGTTCTAAAGCTCCCATTTTCGCACAGGCTGCGAGGATGCTGGCAAAGGTTGTGGAATCTGGCTTTACACCGGACAATTGCATTTGCTTGAAAGTTTGTAAAGCCTTTTCTACAAATCCATTTTGTGCATATCCTGCGATCATTGCATTCCATGTGAACACATTTCTTTGGAGCATTTTTTCAAACATTTCAAAGGGCTTGTCTACACTTTGACATTTTTTTCATACATGTATCTACAGGGGGTAGTTGCAACTAAAACATCTGATAAAAACTGTTTATCCTTTATGCTTAATATGGATGTCCATACCTTGGCCCAAAGCTCCCATTTTGGCACAGGATGGGAGTACGCTTGAAAATGTGAACTGATTGGGTTGGAGACCTATTTGTTGCATATGGTTAAAGAGTGTAACTACATCTTGAGGACACCCATGTCTTTTGTACGCTATAATAATTATATTCCATGAGATGTCATCTCGTTCTTTCAAGTGATCAAATACTTTTCTAGCATCAACCAAATTTTTGCACTTAACATACATGTAAATAAGCTTATTATGAAAATTTGTTCGTGTAGCAAATCCAAATCACCTATGAGTGATGAAAGCATGGACATTTTTCCCTTGTGAACATGTGTTCTTGTGAATACAGATCTGCAATAATTGAAGATATGTAGAGTAGTCTTCAGGTGGATTGTGAGTAGTAAGTAGAATGTGCAGTGCCTCCTTCAACTTACCATCTCTACATGCTGTGAGATTGAGATGACCAGTGGATGATAATGAAATTTGACGGTTGTAAATAGATTGTGGAAAATTAGCAGTTTCATTATTCGGTCTATGTCTATCGAGGAATGGAATTGCTAGTAGGTAAGCATGTAAGTATTTTTCACTCGAATAGAGATGATAGTAGAAAATCAAGTAGAATATTTCATTAATTATTTTTAAACATAGTAATCTTTAGTGGCAGATGAGCTGACCGATTCCTCGATCCATTTGGAGAAAGTTTGTCTTAGTTTTGGCAACAAAATTTATTAAACACTTACACTTTTCCCAACTAGAGTCACAAAAAGTGGTAGACCTAAAGTTTAAAGTGGCAATTCGTGAAGTTCTTTGGCGGCATGAGAATGGGGGAGATCCCGTTGGGGTCTCCCCATGTAAATATCCTATTGGCTGATCAACCTATCCATGCCTTAAAATCATTAAAATATTACAAAATTACAAGGCGAAAGTTGCATAATTGACTTACCTCATGATACAACTCGTCGTGTACCACCTGCTCATGAAGATCATCCAACCATGAAGGTGTATAATCTTGTCTCCTAATAATTTTCTTCTCTCACTCGTCACTCTCAAGCTACAAGAAGGTAAAATGAATAGTAAGTAACAAGTTACTTTCTTCTCCTTTTACTCCAGCATTAACATAAGGTCATTATCTTTTCAAGAACTCATAATGTAGATCTTCTTCAACTCAACATAACGAGAGCTAGGGTAATCCATTTTTGACAACATTTGATGCATTCAAATCATGATTTTGTACCTGACATCATCATTCATCTATCATTATGTGGCATGGTACTTGGAAATTCCCTCTGATATGATTCTTGTTCAATGTGGCTAGATTGCTACCTTGATTCCACCTTCGTAAAGCAAGCAGAATCAAGGGGGGGCATACATATACCCTCAAATGAGATTCATAGGAGTTAGATAAAAGGATTTTTGGAAAAATAATGAATGTGTGTTGTAGGATATGGTTCCTAATGTTGTGGTTGTGTAGATAACTACACTGGGGGCTTCATTCTCCCATCTTTTGAATGAGTATCCTTTTATGTAATAAAGTGCAACATTTAGAGTCTTTTAGCATACATATGCACATATAGTCATATTGGTGCTAAAGAAGTAGAGGGCTAATATATTGTAGAAAAGTGGACCCTCTTGAGAAGGGAGACTATTTCAGCATCCATTGGACTTTTGAGTTCCATCACATCATTTACCTTCAAAACAACATTTGTGACCCCTAAGACCCATTATTTTTTTCTAGAGGCTCATTTTACCTGACAAACAACATTTGATTATCTCATACCCCAAAAACCCAACTTCAAAAATTAGTTGTGGGACCCATTCACCACCTTGGGTGAATGAGTACCCTCTAGTGACACCCATTCGCCATGGGTGGAAAATGAGTCCTCTTTGAGGGAAAATTCAATTTTGAGGAGGAATTTGATTAATTTAACTTGAATTTTTGGTGAATGTCAGCCTCATAATGGGAAAATAAGGTGTTGTTGCTTATAAATACTAATATTAACTCATTTCACACATCTTCTAATCATTTTTCAAAAGCAATTTCTAAAGTCTTCTCCAAAAAGTCTCATTGGAAAAAGTTGAAGTTTTAGAGTAGAAAACTAGGGTTTTTGCAGGTCTTGAAGCTCACTCCTTTTATCAAGATTAAACATTGAAAAGGGTTCATGATAGATTCCCATGGTTAATCATGAAGAAATCTAGGGTGAGGAGGAACAACTAGCCACCAAATCATACCTAAGGACTTGGTTTCATATTGATTCCATCTTCCATTTTCACTCTATCTTCTGATTAAGGTTTGCATTTTGTTTGTTTGTCATTTGCATGTCATTTCATTTCCATTTTTCATGTGTTGTAAGGTTTCTTGGGTTGATATTTTACATCACACAAATCATCTTTGCATTTCTTATTCTAGAACAATAGAATAGGGATTTTGTCATATTTTAGTTTTTCCTAGTCTTTAACACATCTAAGGCTAGGGTTTATGAATATTTTTCTCCATTTAAGGTTTAATTACCCAACTAGAGGTTTGACCAAGGAAAACCCCCATTAGACAGACAATTTTAAGCTGTTTTGTAGGAATTTTCCAAGATCCTAAGTTAGGTTTTTGTCAGAAATTGTTGTGCAGGTGTCAAGCTACAAAATAGTACTTTGAAGTTGTAGAAATTTGAAAGTGGAATGATTCACCATGTATGGTGAATGAGTCCCTCCTGAGGTGCAGATTTGAGTCAGATGCAGATCCTACTTCTTGGTTGACAGAAAATAGTTTCCGTGCAGAAAAACACAGAACTAGGACTGATTTGCCCAAGGTGGAAAATGAGCCCCACTCAGCTGAAATTTAGATTTCATTAGTTTTCTAGATTGTTTTCTAGTCTTCTTTAGTTTCCCGGGTGCACACATTCTGAAAGACAACCTTTTGTTTAGTGTAATTTGCATTTTTTTTCATTCTTTTAAGCTTTTTGCAAACACTGTGTTTTCCAACATAGCATAAATCCTAGTTTTGCATTCATAATCAGTCGTATAGATCTCTCAGCTACATTTAGATAATCTCATTTAGTTTAAATAACATCACACATAACATAATTTGAATGAACCCCTTAGCATTTTTGGCCCTACCTCTCTCTTGTTAGGTGAAAAACCCTAGAAGAGCTAGAGAAGTGCATTGGTGCCAAAAAACTATGGTTCACCATGAAATCCATAAATAAGACTAATTAATAATGAAAACCCTAGATTAGTATGAAAGTGTTAGGATACACTTTACAACACCTTAAATAAGGCACAACTAAGTCCATTTAGTTTTCAAGGCCCCAAGACCTAATGTGAATGCTTCAAACACATTACCACACTAAATCAGGGCAACATTAAGACCAATTTAATAGGGAGGGCCTAAACAAGTGTAAAAATTTAGATGGATACTTTTTATATTGCCACATTTAGCCCCCAATTTAGTGAGAGGAGGAATTTGCTTCAAACTCACACTAAAGTAGACAAACTAGCATCAAAAGGGGTTGAAGTGTACACCATGTCCTATAGGGTATGATGAAAATGATCAAGAGGGATGATCAAGCCCTAGGATCGAGATCCTATATTAAAACAACATAGGAACCAAATAAAACACATGAAAATGATATAAAGATCAACAAAAAGGTACACGCTTACACTACTAAAGACAAAGAGAAAAGAAAAACAAAAAAAAGTGGTGGATCAAGGTTTGACTATTTGTCTTGCATGCTATAGATTAGATCTAAGCTATTTTTTTTTTGAAAATGCATGCTCACTTTGAGGAAACATAACTTTTGGTTGTCCCCTAGGTGAATATCCAAAAAATTGAGACACATATGCACACGACCGGTATGCACTCGCGTAGACAAGCAAGTGGCTATGGGAAATTCATGCCTAATTTCATCTTCCCACTCAATTAGACCAAAGCTATACATCTTGATAGATTTGATAAGGCACCATACAATAATGAACTTTGAGCTTTATGAGGCAAGAAAAACTTTTTATGCTTGAAACTCATGAACAAACAAGATGGCTCCACAAGAAAGCAAAGTGTATTATGCAATGTGGCCATATAACCGAAATTGTAAATTTAAAGTAGTGTAAGGAACATACAAAGGATTTTTTCTTAGTTAATTTAAGGTCTTACATTTGGGGACATTATGCCTAATGTCTCCAAGAGAGGACCAATCAAATAATAAAATAGTCACAACTTAAGGGATGCAATGTGTCACATCAAACCACTAAGAGGAATATAATATGCTAAGAGAGATCATGCTCTTGAAGGACATCACACCCAATGTCAACCACAAAGTGAAAGATGCATCACATGAAGTAAGAAGACTACATAATGAACCATTAAATGCAAAAGAATAATTCCAATGTATTCCCCCACTTTAAAGAAATTGCTAAACACCATGTTGTGAGAAATTATTTTAAAGTAGAAAATGATAAATGCTAAGAAGAAAGATAACATTAGAGCTTACTTGGAAAGCCCTATTCAAAGTGATATGTTTCCAAATAAAGGTACCTCATGAAAAAAGGAAAATGGGTTGCCCCCAAAAGGAAGTTTCAAATACATGAGGGATCTATGGATTCAGGGTTAGTATGTTCTTGCTACAATGTTTTTAGAGAGCTTAGAAATGTTATCATTCCCCAAATATTCATAGAACAGGTAGACTTGGAACATAGAGAGTGGAAATATAATGAAAGATAAAGGAAAATATTTTGGGTCAACATGGAAGAGACATGAATGTCTCGACACCTTGTGTCATCCCCAATAGGAAAACACAAGAAAAATAAAAGATAAAATATTTTACGACATAAAGAACAATGTAGGTATGAATAGAGGAATGCCACAAGTTCAGAGAGAGAAATTAAAAAAAATCACAAGGGATCACATTATTCACATGCAATCACACAAGAAAAAGAAACAATGTAAAAGACTAGTAAGGAACATGTGAGTCAGCCTATTAGCAGGTCATTCACATCCCAATTGTGTTCATTGTATACAAAATGTGAACAAGTAGCTAAAGGGACAATAGTGAGTGATGAACTAGGGACATCACCAAGTTGAAAAATATTTCTAGGAGAATTATCATGTAAACACATAGAAGAGAAAAATAGTGTATTCAATTCATTATGCACCTCCTCATCAATTTTAGCATCTTCATCATCGTCATCCAAGTTAATCACAACAATAGGTCGAATGATAATGTCTAAAGAAGGATTTAGTTCCTGTTATGGTTGTGGTATAAGATGTTTTTGTTGTGGTGAAGAGGGAGAATCATCGTGTATTTCTTTAGTCAAATTTGGATTTTAATTTCCTTTGTTTGTTTCTTTTGTTTAAAATTTGAGCAAGAGCATGACATCTACGCCTACACTCTCTAACATTTATATTTCTTTTAGTACAATTTTAGGTTACTGCTTGTGTAAGTAGTAATATATCAACCAAAGTTTTCATTTCTTTCCTTAGGGGAAAGGATGAAAGGAACCATGAAAGGTTTTCAACCACTTTCTCTCTTTAGCTTGTAGACTTGTTTTTACATAGAGAGGCATGATGGATTGTTTCATTGTTTTTTTGTTTTATGGATATAGGAAAAGGATTTTGTCTTGCAAAAATTTGGTTGTTTGAATGTCTTTGGTTCAATCATAGTTTCATCAAGGATGGTAGGCTCAATCATGGGTTGAGGCATGTTTGTAAAGGATAGTTTTGCTATGCATTTCACCTTAAACCTTTTATAGGATTTGAAAAATAATTCTTCTTGAGGTTTAATAGGTTCCATAGGTTTAGGCCAAAAGAAATCTATTGAAAAATTTCCACAGGAAGAAAAAGGATTAAAACCACTGTGATGCATAGTGAAAATTTCATTGTCAAAGGGAAAATTTAAGCATTTATGCACAACCTATGGGATAGCTTCTATGGTGCATAGCCATGGGTAACCAAGCTTCACATGGAATTGGTTCAACATTAAGATGATGGAGAATGACAACTCTAATGTTTTTAGTCCTATTTGTAAAGATAAGGTGATTGATCCCATCATAGAGAAATTGAAACCATTATGTGTCTTTATCCATGTTTTCAGTTTATCATATGTTTCTTGATAGAGTTCATGCATAAATAGGAATTCCTTGATGATCACATTCTCTCCAAAAATGGGATCAATTAATATCCCATTAGTTGGCTTGTCATTGATTTAGCTAGCTATGTAAAGAGGACCATCAGATCCATGTTTAAGTATATCTTGTGAGGAGAAAGCAATGTCAAAAGGTTTTTTAGTTTGAACCTTATAATGTTGTGTTTCAACCAATGCAACCAAACCATCGATAGGATTTTGTTCTATAAGATCTTGTTTATCAATATCCATGTTGTCATCATTTGTGTCAACATTCATCACATAATTCTTCATAGTTTCATTAGCTTTAACAAATGAAATATTATGATTTGGCATGGGGTTAGTAAAGATTTACAAGTTTTGGTTAGGAGAGGCCATGGACTTATTTCCTTGATCATTAACACCACCAACTGAAAATTAACCAGAATCAATGAGGTCTTGTACAAGATGTTGTAGATGCTTACAATGTTTCATGTCGTGTCCATTTTTTCAGTGCTAATGGTAATAGGAATTGGATCTAAAGTTTGGAGGTAAAGGTTTATTAGGATTGGGATTTTTAACGGGAGGCAAGGTGATCATTTTTTATTCTAAAAGTTGTGACATTGTGTTATGGAGGGTATTAGGAAAGGGAGTGAATTGCCTATTTGGATCCCCAAATGCAAAAGGAGCTGTCTTCCTTATAGCAGACACTTGGGTATTGACATGTTGATTCATTTGTTGAGGGGGATTAAGTTGAAGGAAGCCTTTATTATATTTTCTAAAAGGTTGATATTTATTTTGTTTTGTGGATTCAAACTTCTCAAGTCAGCTAGAGGTGGGTTCTATGTCACGACTACTAACCAAATTTTGATAATCACGAAGGGTAGTACGCAGGTGCATGAAAGAGGGGAACTTCATCATGGTAATCTTATCTTATATCTTATTCTACAAGTTCTCAATGAACATCCTTTGAAGGTGAGGATCAAGAATCCTTACATTCATTTGGGAATAAAGCAATTGGTAGTGTGAAATAAAGTTAGTAATGTTTTCATCTTTTTTCTTACATATCATCAAATTGGCTATGGTCATCTTAGGGGTCATAAGGACTTGGAAATGGTTTATAAATTCCTCAAAAATTTCATTGAACAAAAGAATTAATTTTTTCAATAATGAAGAAAACCATTCTAAGGTGATTTCCTTCAAGGATCTAGGGAAAATCTTAGCCAAGAGATTATCTTCAAGAATGAAGTCACTACATAGGGTGGTATAAGCGAAACATTGTTAGAAGGATCCCCTTTCCCCTCATATTTATTGAATCTAGGCATCTCTATACCTTGTGGCATAGTCGTTCTCAATATCTCCAAGGATAAGGGATTGTTTATGACATAATATGTACGTTGGCCATTTTGATTTTGGTTTATAGTGGAAAATTGTTTTTGTAGGGATGAAATATTTTGCAAAAGTTGATTTATGAGAGAATCATTGTTTGAATTTTGAGATGGAGGTGAATAAGGTGGAGGTGTGTATGTGTTCGAGGGACAAGTGAATGTAATACTTATAGGAGGTAAAGTAGTAGGAGATATGATGTGTGATGCCACAAATACACTAGGGATGCTATCGAAAATGCCCAAAGAAGGAATCACTACTTGTAGGTTGCATTGTTGTTGTAGCTTGAGGGTTGTTATAGGTAGGAATAGAGGCAACTATTGTGGGAGGAGGAATTTGAATTCTTGCTTATCTTGGTACACTGTTCAAGGGTAAAGCACAACTAGTGGTTGGGGTAAGGTTTTTTTCCAAAAATATGAACTATGTTACACACAAGGTCAATTCCATGTTCACTTTCAATCATGTGATGTATGTTATCTATGGTAGGGATAGTGGTGGTCAAAATATTTTTAATACTTATTTGATTTTGTAGGTTTGCTAAGTAGTCATGAATTTAGATTATGTTTTCTTGCAAAATACTAGAAACCATTGGTTCAATTCTTATCACACTACTTGAAGGAAAATACTTGTTAAGGTTATGGTCCATACCTAGTTAACTAGTGTCTCCACTAGTAGTGAAAGAGTTAGACAACCTAAGATCCACAATGATTGTGCTATCGCGGGATGACACGAGTCTCAAATTTTGTCTCACTATAGTATTAGCAATAGGAAACCAAGTAGAAAATATCATATAAGGGAAAATCAAGGAAATGCAAGATGAAATGAACATAAGAGAAATGAAATTAAGATAGATCTAATGAAATGAATGTAACAACTCTGCAAACTAAAATAGAAAACTAATAGTAGGAAGTAGAAACATAAAAAAAGAGTTCTTAATATTGCAAAATGCAATTTAAAATATAAAATAGGACTAAATCTCCCAAAGGGGCATATGGGTCCCAATCAAAAATTTTTGAGGGATCTGAATGCTAACAAATAATCACCACAAGATACCCCAAAATTAGGAAAAACCACCTATATTGAGACTAAATACCCAGAAGGGCGTATGAGTCCCAGATTAGTGTTTTTGCACCATTTTTCAGTAAATTCTAGGTGAATGTTATCTTTTATGGTTTGGATGGCATCTAGGCTAAGTGCAAAGGTGGATTTTAATTCAAGTTTAGTGATGCAAGAGACTAAATTACAACCTATACATGTACTTTAAATAGTGCAAGGTTTAGAAGCATGAGATGTCAACTAACTAATGAAAAACCTAATGCAATGTTAATTCAAGCTATATCTAGGATTATGATGCACTCCAAATTGAAAATAATATGTTCTAAATGTAGGTTCATAATTTTTTATTTTTTTTAAAATAGGGGGCTTTAACTTTTAGGAGATGGATCACAAGGGTAGGATTCCTCCTATTTCACCTAGTTTCACTCAATGAAACCCTAGAGATCTCAATCCAAGGATATAATGAGAGAAAGAGATCTACTAAGGATTTTCCTAGGGTATGATTAATGACTAAAAACAGGTTCACCACCAAGATAGGGCTTCGAAAAGACAAGTAACATGCAAAACCTAAATATGAAGCTCAATGATATGCAAGAATACAATAAATGACCTTGAAATGAGTGAAAAATAGAATAGAAAACTAAGAGAACACAAAGGTTCACTTGGAAAATTGAATGTGCTCAGAATAAGCTCTAAAATATTGAAAATGTTGAATTTAGGGCACAATGGGACTCATACACTGAAGTTAGGTGATTTAGTCCTAGATTAGGGCTTCCAAAATGACAAGAATCTAGTAGTGGTGGTGGACTCCCCAAAATTTGATATTTCTATAAAATTAGATCGACACGCCAAAATTAGCTACGACAACCTCCTCGGTTGTATTTTCGTGAGGATAATGATTCAAATCTACCTTCAATCATCGCTTGTCATCTCACCTGATTTTTGAATCTGAAATGCTTTAATTTTCATAGAGGTTTCTTTTAGTGCCTTGGTAAACAAGGGTGACAACTTTGACAACTTGAAATCTTCTTCCAATATTTCTCTTCAATGCATCTTCAAACTAGGTTTGAAAATCACACACTAAAGAGAGGGGAAAATGTTTTTTTTTAGTGGATAGGGTTTTCCTTGGTCAAACCCCATTTTCGTAATCAAACCTTGAAATGAAATGAAATAGAAAGGAGGAATGATGAATGAACAAAATGATATGTTGCAACTCACCAAACCCCATGAATGTCATGAATGGCTAACTGAATATGGATTCGACTCTTGTCAATGTTGCAGACTTAATTGAATGTTTGAATCATGAACCCTACATCTAATTGTTAGCTCAACAATAAACATGATACGATGACTCGACATGATGCTTCGACACTTCGAAACACTCGATAAGATCCAACTCTGATGACTCAAATGCTCAGAACCCAAATTCTTATATACGGATGCTTATTCAACTTCTAGAAGAAAATGAATGAAATAACCTTGCATTTATACTTCATTTGCTACAGCCAAATTTCCTAAAAAACAACACCATGCTTCCATCTACACCAGGAAATGTACCACTACCAAGAATTTGAATTTAAATTAGGTCTAAGCTAAGCGGGACCCATACACTAGAAATGGCATATGGGAGTCCCATTAGGCTAAGATTGGGACATAATTTTTAAGAAATTCTTAGATTCATGTGAAATTCAGATTGGGGCCCCAAAACTTAGGTGGGACCCATACGTCCAAGGTGGTGTATGAGTCCCATATCACTAAAACTAGGCCATACAATCCAAAAACACTTGAATCATGATTGGATGTTGGTTTGCATCAAGATTCATCTCAAAAAGATGCAATAATTAAGGCTTGTTGATGATGCAAAATAAGGCCAAATAAGGTAGAAAGAAGTCTAATTAATAATGAAAACCCTAGATTAGCATGAAAGTGTTAGGATACACTTTAAAAAACCTTATATAAGGAACAACTAAGTCCATTTTGTTTACAAGGGACCAAGACCTAATGTGAATGCATTAAACACATTACCACACTAAATCAAAGAAACATTAAGCTCAATTTAATAGTGAGGGCCTAAATAGTTCTTGTGCAAAAATGTAGTGGGATACTTTTTCCATTTCCATAACAAGTTGTGTTATTCTAAACACTTATGAACAAACAAGGCTCCAAAGGCAAGAAAAGTGTGTTATGCTTGGTGGCCATGAAAAAGGGTGTAACTTTGACCTTCAAAAGCTTAGCAAGTTGTGTTATGCTAAAAAATTATGAATAAAATGAAAATAGGATACAACATGTTTAGAGGGGATTTTTTCTTGGTTCATGTAAGGTTTCTTGTTAGGGAACATCATGCCTAATGTGTCCAAGAGAGGAAAGGTTCAGGAAAAAAGATTCACAACTTAGGGAATGTAACACATAGCATCACCACTAAGAGGAAAGTCATATGCAAAGAAAGGTCACACTCTTGGAGGACATCAAATCCAATGACACCACCAAGAAGAAGACACATTGCAAGAAGTAAGAAGACTGCACAATGAAACATAAGAATATAGTACATGATCTCCAAAATGATAATGCCAATGTATGCCCCCACTTTAAAGAAATTTCTAAACACCATGGTGTGAGAAATTACTTTAAAGTTGCAAATGATAAATGCTAAAAAAGAAGAGAGATTATTTGGAAATTCGTATGTCAAGTATATGTTTCCAAATGAAGATGCGCCATGAAAAGGGGTTACTCCCAAAATGAAATCCCAAAATTACACATAAGGAATCCACGGATTTGGGGTTAGTGTATGTCTTTTCTAGAATGATATTATAGAGCTCAAAAATGTCATCATTCCCTAAATACTCATAGAATAGGAAGAATGACACATAGAGAGCAACAAAAAGAAAAGTTTTTGGGTCAACATAGAAGATACCTAAATGTCTCGATGCCTTAGCTCATGCCCAAAAGGAAAACACAAGAAAAAACAAAATATAAAGGGTTACGACATATAGAAGAATGTATATACAAATAGAGGAATGAACATCAAGACACATCAAATAGAACAATACGTGGACTTAGATTATGCACATGCAATCACACGAAGAACATGAAAAGAAAATAAAGACAAGATTAGAAAGGCATATGTGAGTCAACCAATAGCAAGTCATATGCATCCAAATCTTGTTCATTGTGTGCAGAAGATGAACAAATAGCCAAACAGAAAAAATCAAGTGTCAAACTAGGACAAGGCTATCTAACTCCTTCCCCCCACCAAGTGTAGGACAAGGATGAGCTGAGATAGGTGGTGAGAATGAGATCCTTGCAATATAGAAAATGATTTAAAATGAATGTAAAAAATTTAATAGTGATTATGATATGATCCTACAACTATTACATGGAAAGGAGCAAATTTCATGTTATTTCTATCCAATTATGTTGTCATAATAAATTTTAGGAGGAGAAAAATCACTCAATATTAGCTTTAATGCAAAACACTCATCAATAAGATCCCCAAAAGTTCTATGATATGCACAATAGTTCATGTTCTTAGGCTTGTTGCTTCTACTGGGAGGTTGAAGTTTAATTCATCTTAGATGAAGAAGTTGTTCCATTTACTTTTCAATTTATATTTTAGTATGTAAGAATGACAACTCTCTGACTTATAAGGTTTATATTTCTTACTTGTTTGAGAATCTTGTTGAGATGTATTCAAAGGAGGAGAAATGATCCTATCATCCATGTGAGGTATTTGTTCATTATGAAGGACACTTGTTTCCTTAGAATATGTGGAGGGAGAAGGATCTTAATATCCTAGTCCTTTAGTATCTTCAATTGGGATTTGTTCTAACAACTTTCCAATCTAATGCTCATTTGTTGTGTCACATACTTGTTTAGCTAAGATATGAAAGCCTTGGACATAAGTCTCTTCTAGATTGATGGGTGTGTTGGTGACTTTATTAGTGTAAGATTGATGAATATGCACTTTGTTATAGGAACTAGGTTCACTCATGGTTGAAGATTTAGGCTTGGTTTGTGATTCAATCTCAGGATGTAAAAGAGAAAACATCTCTAATGGTGGAATATTAGTTGGTGTTGATTGTTGCAAGGAATGGTAAAATGATGCATTGTTCTCAAGGTTTCAAGAAAATTATGAATGCTTTCATCATCATTACTAAATAATAGGAGATAGGGTGCTCCACATTTTAGGAGATGGAACACACAAGAGGGTGGAGTCCTTCCTATTTCACTCTAAGTTAATTCAAGGAAACCCTAGAGATCACAACCTAATGATCCAATTAGGAAAAGAGATTGATACAAGGTATCCTTAGGTATGATTAAAGATGAGTTAACCACTTAGCTAATGCTTAGAAATAAGGAAATGAATGGAATATGAAAATATAGTTATATGATCTAGAAGATGAACCTAAAATCAGAATAACAAACTAACGCTAAATAGAGAAGTACCTGGAAGGCTAGAGATGCCTGAAACAAGGTTTGCAATCCTGACATTATGAATTTTGATGTGAACTATGACTCATATGCTAGACTGGGTGATTTAGT